>BGZK01000693.1:0-312766 GCA_005406025.1 Eumeta japonica
TGTCGAGACTTCGAAGTCTGAACAAATACCGTGTTGATTACAAGATTCAGTTTCACACTTACCCCTTCGAGTAGGAGCGTAAATTAAAAGTAGTAATTCACCGCATTCCCGCCAATTTCTCAACGGACGACATCAAAGCTGACCTCTGCGGTCAGGAATTCCCAGTACACTCAGTACACAGACTCTGCTGTCGTGACAACTACCCTCTATAGCTCGTTCTTGCAGTGCTTCCAAAGGCCGAGGATGCCAAACAAATTTTCAAAAATTTATGCCAAGTGTGCGGCCTTTCGGGTATCCGAGTGGAGCCCCCACACAAAAAAGCTGGTCCCGGGCAGTGTCACCGCTGCCAGTCATACGGCCACGCGGCCGCCAACTGTTATTCAGATCCGCACTGTGTGAAATGCTTGGTCCCTCAATGGACCAGAGAGTGCCCGCTGGACTCCTGGACTCGGGAGTCGGAGGAAAAACCCTCCTCTGAAAATTGTGGCCAACTACAAGAGGTGTCCCATAGTTCCCAAATTCCAAATTAAAAATAGGCCAAATTGCAAAAGGTCTACAGGTAGGCCTGCAGCAACTCCTCGTGACTTACTTAACTTCCCTGCCGTTGCGGTCAACAATTCAACCTCTCTGGGTACTAACTTCCACCTAACCTCAGCGCCCTCCACCAACCCATGGGGTATTAATCAGCCAGAAGACCATCCCGGGGTCGCCCAGAGGTCGACCGACGTGCACCCCCTGTGCCGCCCACCGCATTCGCAAGTACGGGCTCAGCAGCATCATTGGGAGTCGACGTCCATACAGTGATATCCGTCCTCCGAACGGTCAAGAGTTCGAAAATTTCCGAGTTCGCCAAAGACATCCATACGTGTAGAAACATAGAGGACAAGCTGTCTGTCCTGGTTAGGTACCACCATTTGATGCTTATGTTAGAAAGCATCTAGATATCTATACCCGGGTGTGTTTTACCCCAAAAGTTCAAAAATATGTCACTTCTTTCTTTTAATGCTAACGGTCTTAGTAAAAATATTCCGGAGCTCACGAAATGTATGTCGGAATACGATATCGATATAGCGCTAATTCAAGAAACTTTTTTAAAGCTAAGTAGGCCTAAAGCTTGTGCCATCACAGGCTACATACAATTACGAACGGACAATACGTACGCTACCAAAGAGTATTGCACTGTATTACAAGCGTTCCTTACACTGTTGCCCTATCGACATTCTACCTCTCATAAATATGGAAGCTACAGGTTGTAGACTCGCTATGACGGGCCACGGTACACTCATAATCTCGGTCTACCTCCCTTCTGCTAAAAAATTGCTCCGGCGCGACCGCAGAGCGCTCCTTGCCTTAGGGGATGCCGTCATCCTCTTCAGAGATTTTAATTGTAAAAACTCTAGGTGGTATTGTCCAACCACCAACTACAACGGAAACAAACCTATTCGACTCGAGAACAGACTCGATTTTGAAATTATCGCGCCCTCTACGTCGTCTTATTATCCCGATATCGTAACCAATAGGCCCTCCACGTTTGATATTGCTTTAACAAAAGGAGTCGCACTAAATTTAAATTGTATCGAGACATTACATGGTCTCCTGTCTGACCACCGGCTGGTCATGTTGAAAATGGAGCCTCCAGACTGAGGTCAAGCCCTACCAGAAAAATCACAGACTGGAACAGAGTGTCGTCCGCGCTTAAGAAAATCGACACTCCTTTCCTAAATAGCATTCCCGATGACATAAGTTCAACCGACGAGATAGACTCTACCATAGGTGCTCTTACCAACTACGTTAGGACAGTGATCGAGAAATGCGGGTAGGAGGTTCTGACGTTCTCAGACCGCCGGAGGCTTCCAGCCGACGTTCTCAAACTGATAGAGCAAAAAACGCAGCTTTGCGCCACGCTAGCGCATATCCTACAGCCAAATGCAGACCCAGAGCGCGTACACTCCACGTTAAAGAGGTCCGAAATGAGAACTGAAGCAATCTCAAGGAGAAAATCACACCCTCACATCAAGCGTTTTGGAAAGTAACCAAAGCGCTTAAAATAGAGGGTTATATTCCAATACCTCCCCTTACAAGACCGGACGATTCCGTTTCTCTTGATGATGCGGAGATAGCGGAGTGCCTTGCGGATAGCATCGAATCCCAATGTTCTCACGCTTACCCTCCGCACGACATCGCGCATATTAATCATATCGAGGAAGAGGTCCAGCACAAAGCCTCCCTCGAACCTAAAGACGATCTGCCTCCCGTTTCTCTCAGGGAAGTCCGAACGCTGTTTAAATTTCTTAAAACCAAAAAAGCACCGGGCCTTGATGGTATCAGTAATAAAGCTTTTCTTTGTCTCTCTTGGGCTTACTAATCGCTATTTTTAACGCATGCCTAGAAATTACTTTTCCTCTCGCCTGGAAAGAGGCAGAGGTAATAGGTATTCATAAGCCAGGGAAACCTCGCGACCTCCCTGCCCGTTACAGACCGATAAGCCTCCTGAGCGGTCTGGGTAAACTTTTCGAGAGAATTCTCAAAACTCACCTAAGCGATCACCTCCTCGGTAAGGGCCCTATCATTGATGAACAGTTGGGTTTTCGTCCAGTGCACTCATATCCCCAACAAGTCATCCATCTAGTAGAGTATATCTCGGAGGGCTTTAAATCTAAGCAAAAAACCGTAGCTGTTTTCTTTGATGTAGCTAAAGCCTTCGATATGGTATGGCACGCGGGCCGCATTTATAAGCTTCACGCTCTGGAAGTACTGATCATCTTATCCACATAATCCATAGCTATATTAGAAATAGGCATTTCACATTTAGCTACGAGCGCACACACTCGACTAGACGTCTAGCATGACAGTGGCCCGCTTAACGAGGTTGTGTCGGTTGTTTTAACACTCCATACACCCTGGTGGATGTGACGGTCGGCAATTTCCTGCGGATGTGCCTAGTTGGCATGAAACGTACGTAGAATTAACAATTTAACGGTTAGCGGACTAAAATAATTATAAAAATAAATAACACTTGCTTAGGTGTTAGATAACTGTCAATCCTCTGGAATCAATATTCAATCTTTTGGATAGAGATTCGTAGTGGAGAGGCAGATTCAAGGGTCAGTGGTGGATTGCATGCTACATGTTAATGCATGTTGCAGGCAAGGGTCTACATAAGGGGAAAAATAAAGATAGCTATAGACAGTCTATGCATAGTCATGTGACCGGTTAGTAACTAAGATATTGTTGTTTGCTGAAGTGTGTACTCAATGAAGACGTCTGCCGTGATCAACATAAGTTTTTAAGACCCCAATAAATAAAATATATCAATGGCAGATCTGGTCAATTACTTTCAAAATCTTATTTTTTTCAGCACTTTCAAAACTGTCTGCCACAATGTTAAACGCGCGATAATGATCTGCCATTATTGTTGTCCGATAATAATAATAACGTATTTTCAAATTTCAAAATAGCAGACGTTATCAAATGCATTTAAAATTTGCCAAAAATCGATACCTGCCTTACCTGAGCGCCCGCCGCGTCCACAACTTTGGACTTAATGACTCCTCATCTCACGTATGGGAGGTATAGAGGCCTCATTGTACGAAACCGGTCTGGTCAAATACATACAGATAGCTTTTCACTGACTATATGGTAGCTTGTCGTCTTATACTATGTGCGTCTTTATAATATATTATGTGTCCTCTTTTTTTATATACTTTATAATAAACGTTCTGTCACGGTTTTTGTATAATTATTATTCCACTTTAATATATATATATATATATATATATATATATATATATATATATATATATATTTAATATTTATTGAGCGTGCCGTATTATAGAAGAACAAGGAGCAATCTTTTATCGGCGTCTGGCGACATCTGTTACAGAAATATATTGGCTGACTATATTTTTGTAATCATAATAATATCTTTCACCAATATTCTAAATTTCAGATTTTAGAAAGTGCTTGCACGATGTTCCGATTTTTTACAACTTAAATGCCTGACTGACGGGCTCGGTTACAAGATTTACGTGACTCGTAAAACCGTAAAACCTATTGATAATTCATACACTTCTTGCTAATTCCTTTTCAGCTTTTAAAAAGTATTTGTAAGGTATATAATGTTTTGACAAATGCAAATCCGCCCCCGCGCCAAACGTTAACGAAACCGGATGACTGACGGCAGGCTATTTCTCTACTCCAGTCAGTAAATATTGAAAGAGTTTGGTTGGGAAGTATTGATGCATCTACCACATAGTCCTGATCTTGCACCCTCAGATTTTCGCCTGTTTCGGTCTTTTCAGAATTCTTTAGGTAGTATTAACATCCAAAGAAGACTGTCAAAACTACTTGTCACACTTTTTTAATCAGAAGTTCCAAAATTTCTGCAGCAGTGGGATAATGTCACTATCTAAAAAATGGCAAGAAGGTAGCATAGATATTATAATTAAATATAAATAAAATATGATGGAACATTATTTGAAAGTATATAAAATATATACAATATCATATTATATATCGTATATATACAATATATAAAATATATTTTCCCCGGCCTTATATGTTAGCTAATCATTACTAATAAAAAGAATGTCTTTCACCATTAAAAAGAACCCTAAAAAGGATGAAATAAGTTGAAATATTCATATATAAAAAAATACGTATGGCACTCGGGGACTGCCGCGGTAAAGCTATTGCATAGTATTTTTTATCAACTTATGCAATTATAATTATTTATTTATTTTATTTATGCAGTATTTTTTTCCTTTGTTTTTTTTTTTCTTTGATATTAATTCATGTTACACTTTTTGAGCGTGGTGACCGATAAGAAAACAATTTTTTTTCTTTTATTAAATAAATGAGAAGTTAATATTGTTCAAAATATTTTTATTATCTTACAATACATGTAGGTTATTCAGGAATATTTATCATTGAATATTATATATTGAATATATAATTTAATAAATGCACTTTGTTTATTCATATTTAAAACACTGTACACAAATTATACGAGTACAGATATTCACTGTTCTACATAGATGATAAATACCTATACACCTATATACTTTCTCACAAACAGCTGATTACGTATTCGTCCGATTTCGAAGCAGCTCGTCTCGATTCGTGCGAGCTCCGTAGAGTCGTACCATGAAGTAAATACAAAGAGGAGATGCCCTAACGCCGAAACTCTAAGCAGGCATGAGTCACCAGATTGCGGGGCGAAGAGGGGGATTACGCATGCGCAGTAACGCCAATACAACCAATACCACCTAAAGGCGAGTTGCTGAACTAAAGAGACAAACGTGATATTTCAAAAAAGTCATTAAAAGTTCTGCTATTCATCGATAAACGGCAAAAGTAAAAAGTATCACCGCTGTGCCGGTCGGAGTGGGGGGTGTTAGGTTATTTTCGTTACGGAATTTCTGGATTCGGTCTCCACGCTCAAGGCCCGCTATAGAAGCTATGCAATAGCTTAAAAACAAAACGCTGAATCTATTGACAGTAATACTTAAATTAACTGTTATTACAGAAGAAAAATAACATGTTTAAATTTTGAAATAGTAGCTCTAAGAAGGTGAAATAAGGGATGGAATATTTTATGGCTAAACGAAACCACTATGTATATTTTGTCCGTTTTTTCCATATTTAAACCATTTAGGTATTCGGTTATCATGAAATTTCTTTCACTCAGAAAACTACCCCATCCCTGAGTAATATAATCCAAATTTTATTTTGACGCTAATGGCATTCGCTACATCTTCGTCCAAATAAGAACCGTGATTGATAGCGGAATCGAAATTGCACACAGGACAAGAAATAGAATTGAAAATCGAAATAGAGAACAAGATTGGTCTTGTTCTCCCAATCCCATATAACCCGATTTTGACCCCAAGGTCAAAATCGTGTATGGGATCAAAATCAGAATCAAGAGCGTGACCAGGATCGAAAATAGAATCAAAATTTTCTTAGAAACACCGGAGTCAGATTCAAAGAGGGACCGCGATCGAAATCGAGAATGAAAGAAATTGACATTGACAGCAGGACCAGGATCTGGATCGAGAATGAGAGAAATTGACATCGACAGCAGGACCAGGATCGGGATCGAGAATGAGAGGAATTGACATCGACAGCAGGACCAGGATCTAGATCGAGAATGAGAGAAATTGACATCGACAGCAGGACCAGGATCTAGATCGAGAATGAGAGAAATTGACATCGACAGCAGGACCAGGATCTGGATCGAGAATGAGAGAAATTAACATCGACAGCAGTACCAGGATCTAGATCGAGAATGAGAGAAATTGACATCGACAGCAGTACCAGGATCGGGATCGAGAATGAGAGAAATTGACATCGACAGCAGGACCAGGATCTAGATCGAGAATGAGAGGAATTGACATCGACAGCAGGACCAGGATCTGGATCGAGAATGAGAGAAATTAACATCGACAGCAGTACCAGGATCGGGATCGAGAATGAGAGGAATTGACATCGACAGCAGGACCAGGATCTGGATCGAGAATGAGAGAAATTGACATCGACAGCAGGACCAGGATCTAGATCGAGAATGAGAGAAATTGACATCGACAGCAGGACCAGGATCTGGATCGAGAATGAGAGAAATTGACATCGACAGCAGTACCAGGATCTAGATCGAGAATGAGAGAAATTGACATCGACAGCAGGACCAGGATCTAGATCGAGAATGAGAGAAATTGACATCGACAGCAGTACCAGGATCGGGATCGAGAATGAGAGGAATTGACATCGACAGCAGGACCAGGATCTGGATCGAGAATGAGAGAAATTGACATCGACAGCAGGACCAGGATCGGGATCGAGAATGAGAGGAATTGACATCGACAGCAGGACCAGGATCTGGATCGAGAATGAGAGAAATTGACATCGACAGCAGGACCAGGATCTAGATCGAGAATGAGAGAAATTGACATCGACAGCAGGACCAGGATCTGGATCGAGAATGAGAGAAATTGACATCGACAGCAGGGACCAGGATCTAGATCGAGAATGAGAGAAATTGACATCGACAGCAGGACCAGGATCTAGATCGAGAATGAGAGAAATTGACATCGACAGCAGGACCAGGATCTGGATCGAGAATGAGAGAAATTAACATCGACAGCAGTACCAGGATCTAGATCGAGAATGAGAGAAATTGACATCGACAGCAGGACCAGGATCTAGATCGAGAATGAGAGAAATTGACATCGACAGCAGTACCAGGATCTGGATCGAGAATGAGAGAAATTAACATCGACAGCAGTACCAGGATCGGGATCGAGAATGAGAGGAATTGACATCGACAGCAGGACCAGGATCTGGATCGAGAATGAGAGAAATTGACATCGACAGCAGGACCAGGATCTAGATCGAGAATGAGAGAAATTGACATCGACAGCAGGACCAGGATCTGGATCGAGAATGAGAGAAATTGACATCGACAGCAGTACCAGGATCTAGATCGAGAATGAGAGAAATTGACATCGACAGCAGGACCAGGATCTAGATCGAGAATGAGAGAAATTGACATCGACAGCAGGACCAGGATCTGGATCGAGAATGAGAGAAATTAACATCGACAGCAGTACCAGGATCGGGATCGAGAATGAGAGAAATTGACATCGACAGCAGGACCAGGATCTAGATCGAGAATGAGAGAAATTGACATCGACAGCAGGACCAGGATCTAGATCGAGAATGAGAGAAATTGACATCGACAGCAGTACCAGGATCTAGATCGAGAATGAGAGAAATTGACATCGACAGCAGGACCAGGATCTAGATCGAGAATGAGAGAAATTGACATCGACAGCAGTACCAGGATCTGGATCGAGAATGAGAGAAATTAACATCGACAGCAGTACCAGGATCGGGATCGAGAATGAGAGGAATTGACATCGACAGCAGGACCAGGATCTGGATCGAGAATGAGAGAAATTAACATCGACAGCAGTACCAGGATCGGGATAGCGATCGCGATTTTGTTTTGTTCATGGGACGATATACCAGATGACAAGGAATTCATTTCATGTCTATGCGGGCAGAGCCACAGACAAAAGCTAGTATAAGGTATCTACTAAAATTATAAAGAGATATAGGAAAAAACTTTAAAAAAAGTTTGTTTACGATAACAAGTCTTAGTATTTTGGTAAAAATCGTTTCACTTAGATCTCTATATAATATTTTGATCAGTCTATGAGCTCAACAACCACTAGGCAAGTGGATCAGCCGCTGGAACATCCCTGCTGTGCGTCGGTTCCAGTGTCTCATTTATGGCAACAACGTCGCTACATCGCCGACATCCATCCATTTACGAATCTTAACATTATTTTTGATGTGGCATATAACTTCCTGACCTTATTTTGAACACATGCTTACATAAAATCCGCTCATTTCCAGCTTTGGAATTGGAGTCATGAAGTTTTTTTACAAAACTTCACGGCCTTTTCGATGCGAAGCATTTGAAACATACTGAGCAAATTCTTCCTGGCGAGACGATAAAGTCGCCATGGATACCAGATGTCTGTCGTGCTGCGAAGAACGCGGGTTTTTTAGACTAAATTCGTAACTTAACCCATTTTTGTTACGTGAAAACGATGAAGACCCCTACATGTAAGAAAAAAAAGACATCTCAAACGCCTCACATAATTTATAAATGACCTAGTCATTTAAAATAAAAATCCTTGTCAGTCCAGTTTTCACCTGCAGCCAAAGAAGCTTTGGATCTACACATTCATAACCATTTACACATTCAAATATTTCCCTGATAGGATAAAACCAACGCCCCTTCACCTTCGTTAGCTCTGATCAATGCCAGAAAACTAATATCGAAGAATCTGTATCCATGACCCTACCACTACTTTTCCTTTTAATCGCGCATATAATATCGAGTCGCGTCTTTCATCAGTTCGCAGACATCATCAATTTTGGCATCCACACCTCCATACACATTGAGAATACTGAAGTGGACCTCTCCAGTCTATGCTTCACCCCACCGGAGAACTAGGCACAACGGGTGACAGCACTGCCCGGGAAAAGCCCGACGAAGGATTCTCTGCCAATGCCAGTATTCTCCTGGAGTAATAATTATTTAATTTCCGCGATTATTGAAGTTTTAAAAATTTTGGCGAGGAAGTAGGTAGAATATACTTTTATTATATGCCACAGATTTCTGGTAATATGAAATATTAACCAATCTTAACATTGAAATAAAGTTCACTTGAATATTATGCCCTTCTCAAGCACGCCCATTAAAGAATGGGCACATAGGTAGTATAAATAATCATTAGTGATAATGGCAAACAAACATTATAGGGTATTACACATTGTGAGAGATAAATTAAACAAAGAAAGCGAGTTCCGATCGTTTTTATTGCTGTTACACCAGCATCAGTTTACGTTACAAACAAACATTATCGCTTAGTTCCACTAGTGAAGAGCCAGATCTCCCACCGTCATCCAAACCATTGCTACAACCGCTTTACCAAACTCCTCTCATCAAATCAGCATTGGTGAGATATATTATCGTTATGAAAAAATATACATCAGTTTCTAGCCTGTCGAGAGCTGTGTTGCCTTTATCCAAAAATAATCATTTTTTTTCCTCTTAAATTGTGTCGAAATTCTCATCCTTATCAATTTAAACCTAAATTAAGTACTTCCACATTGCACTAATTAATTTCACATGTATTATGGAGTTATGACAGAACTGGAAGTCTGATCTTTCACACATGAGAATGAGGCAAGTTCATTTGAGGTTGTAATAACAAATCAACACTCATTAGACTATCACAAAACCTAACAAACGTGCCGCACTATCATGACATTTCTCAAAGGCTGACAATACGAAATTAAAACAGATAGCAACTAAACGTCTTAAAAGTTAATTATATTAAATCAAGACTAGAGCAGATGACATCTTACAAACAATCTCAGGGCAATAACGCAAAGCTTTATTTGCACATCATCATTTTCAGGGTTCACAGATATCATTTACAATAAGTACCTATTATATTACTCTCGAAAACAAAAGTATGGAGACAAATAGATCATTTTAATCTCTTTCAACCAGACTCCGAGCTGTTTCCATGGCAACGCTTTTTACTCATAGTTTACAACCTACGCAATAACTACACTTTACAACGTTCGCCTCATACTTAGACATACATAGAAGCCGATTCAAACTAGAAAAAAAAATGGTACTATACAAAATGCAATGGATCAAACAACTGTGAAAAATTAAGATTTGGACAAACTTTTGCTGCCCTCACTTACACAATCCCAACGATAAACACGAATCTAATATACATATTATTTCAATGAAATATACAACAAATATTCTACTTGTACCAATTTCTTCATGAACACATGCATCGAAGGGAATTTATTAAAATAGGGAAGTAATATTTACATTTCCAGCACAGAGAGGTTACATCATAAAAACTAAATACAAAAGTACCTAGAAGACAATATAACCATAGACAAGGTAACTCTTCAAAATACAGTCTCAATTAACATTGATTATGGTGCTCCTTAGCATAAGTTTTCACAACTGTTATACGACATCATAAGGATATTATAATCAAAAATAACATAAACATAAATGCTTTGCTTCACCTACTGAAGCAATAAAATGACATATTGTAAATTTACATAAGAATAAAACTTTTGAACAACAAAAACAGTTCCATGAGATAGCTCAAGATGCATTTATTTTACTTTCAATGAAGTTTTAGTTTTATTAATTAAAAATTACATTTAAAATTTTGCACTCTTGAAACAATTCAGGCAAGAAGCACTTCATATACCACTGCTGTCACAAACTTAAATCTGACATTGAAATATAAGTAACAGACAACCTTCCTCTCTTTCTAGATTCTCTAGGGCCTAGGAATCTTACCTTCTAGGTACTAATGTATAAATGCATCGATTTTACAAAGGAGTCAGTCAACATTCACAATGTCATGGTCGGCTAAAAAACTCGACGGTCGTCAGTCTTAAACTACGATCGGACAACCGACAAATGAACTTTATAATACAATATATAAGAAGACTCTCTTCAGATCTTTCGTTTTTGTACGTTTATCACATTTATACGAATTTAACACGCCCCAGCCGGAGCCGGCCCTCATCGACAGAAGAAATTATACTTAATTTAAGAGTTATTATGATTTAGCATTAACAATATTCCCTTATAGAAATTTGGTGCAAGTTCGAAAAACACATAGCATATAAGGCAACGTAAATTACGAATTTTCATAACTTAGTTTGCAATTATCAAAAATTAATCTACAAATTAAATATAAAAAAAAATCCACAGAATTTGAAAATTTTCCATTTTCAACACTTAACATTTTATTACCTTTCTGCACTTTCATTTCTATCTAACATAATAATACGTTCAGTTTTGACCCAAATAAAAAAAAAACATAAATCATTGTGCAAAAATTTTTTACGTTATGTACATATGTGATAGGGCCGTCTCTGATTCAAGAATATATACAAATGTGTACATTTTCATATACGCCGACCGATTTTCAAAGTTAAATCATAATTGTAACCAAAATTTTAAAGAGATCATACAATTGTGATGTATCTAAACTTTCGTATAAGGTTTTGGAAAACATGTGGTGGATTAAAACATTTAAGATCAGATTAATCAGACTTTTATGTTGCAACAATGGATGAGGGTCAAATCTCTAATAAAATCAAAGGAATCCTGTAACAGAATCCTTACAGCATGAGACCCCTTCTAGTGAAGTGAAATATGTGAATTTAGACTTTATAAAATTAACCAATAGTGCTTAAAAAAATCACTTGAACTTTTACGACATTCCCTTCTAGACATAGAAAATATTTTTAAGACTAGCTCAAAGTAATATATTCGAGATTGGAAAACAAGATACTTAAAATTTAACCGGATCAACACCACTTTAATGCTCTGTCCAATAGAATAGTGTATACAAAAACTATACCCTTAAAACATGGCTTTTGTGACTTATTTTAATCAATACAATAATCATCTTGGGACTGTTCAATACATTGTATCCATGTTACTAAACAATGAAAATGATAGTTTTATTGTCTCAGCCCACTTAGAACCACAAGCTTTATTAAATACAGTACAAAAGAATATTTATGAGGACTGTCATTTTCCATACAAGTAAAAATGCCAATTTCAAACTGTAATAAAAGAGCACTCGTCAATTTGTATTTTCAAATTAACTGTAGAAACAGTTTGAAAAAAAGACATCAACAACTCTCTTAATATGAGGTTTGACTTTTTTACAATTTTACATTTTATCTAACAAACAGTAACACGCGAATTTTACATAGATAATATTATAACCAGTAATAGCCAGAAAAGAGTCAAAACTGTTTCAAACTAGCAACGCTGTTTACTTAAAAAAAAAAACAAATACAAACTCATTCACCAAACAAATCAACAACAATCAGAATCCTTATTGTAAAAAAAAGAACACGTGAAATTAAAATGGCGGACACGCAATAATCTCGTTTTCACACTCGGTCGTAGCTGGGGTTGCGTTGATATGGTTGCCTTTGGTCAGGCAACCGTTGTTGGGCTCAGGCGTCGGAGCACAGTTGCTTGGGGGTGTACACGCTGGCATTAGGGTCTAGCGGGGAGCCGTCCGTGAGTCGCAGCTTGGATACCGCGCCGCCGGCCACCGCGGGCGACACAAACGAGTCCGGCGGCAGCACTGCCAGCATTTGCGCCTTGAGCTCTTCTATCTCCTTTTCTTGTTTACTTATCAATCCTGAATAACAACAAAATCAAAGTTAAAAACAATAATGAAGAACATAGACAATTTTTGTTACAAGTTGTAGCTGATCATGACAAAAAATTTCCCAATTGTAGTAAACAAAATTTGTGTGCGTAATGTTTTCTTATCACTTTCATTTATAACATGAAAAACAATAGGCACATTATGATTACATTAATGTTTTTCTAAAAGATGTAAGCTCTTGAAAAATAGAAAAAAATTTAAATAAAAATTTTTTACAACCTGCATATCATTTTTTTTATTTTAAGTATAGTTTTTGATATATTTCACCTTCACAAAGTATTTATTTCTATCAAAATACTAATGATTATTCATACAGTCGTAGAATTATGGAACTTTTACCAACATTGATTCTACCGAGTTTTTAATCAATAATAAGATATAAAGTTGAAAAAGGGAGAATTTTCAAAAAATTTATTATACTAAAACTAGAGAATATTAATAGCGTAGTACTATTTATATTCATTAATGCATGAAAACATTTTTTTTAGATCCTAGATATTCCTTAAAAAACTTAGATCAGTAAGTTTTTCTCTTTAAAAAGTTGTTTAATAAGTGTTTATCGATAAATAAAAACCAAAACCATAAAGCAAATTGAACTTTGATTAGCTATGTAAGAAAGGGCATTGTTTTTTAAATTCAACCAAAGATAATCCTTGTAGAGAATTGAATTCCCTACAAAACCATACCAAGATTTTTTTTTATTTAGTATACTTGATTGACTATAAACAAAAAATAAGCGAAAAAAACCTTCCTTTTTTTTTAATTCTTATTTTTGTGAGCGTTAACTCAAAAATTGAGATAGAGGGCTGTAGTTTTAACCTGATTTTTTTTCATGACTATCAACAAAAGTTTGATATGGGACCGAGAAAAAAAATATTCGTTTTATTTGGCACAGTCTAACATTTAAATCGTAATAAATCTCTATACGTAAACACAGACAGATATAAACAAGCACTAGATATCATTCGCATTTTCATAGATACAGCTGAACATAATACCTTCTCTAATCTGCAACTGCCGTTTCGCTTCCCCGAGAGCAGAGAACAGGTCCAATTTAACCCTGGTTTCGGCCGACAGAGATCGCTCGAGGTGCGCCGCGCGCTCCTGCAGCGCTTGAAGCGCCGACGCCAATCTGGCGCCGGTGCCACTCTCTTCTTGGCGGAGCTCTAGCGCTCGCACCTATTGATACAATATTCGAAATACAATCCAAATAGATTGAAGTCGCTGACGTATGAATGAGAGCTGATAAACTTACCACCCATCAATATTTATAAGGATATATCAAATAGAGAACACCTATGTAATATTTTTTCTGTATAGTTCTCGCCAAATATTTTTCCCACTATAAAGTTAGTATTATAGCGCTGAAGTAATGAAAATACGAGTTTTATGGAAACCTTTTTCAACTATATGTGAGAGTATCTGTGCAATTATTGGAATGTGACAAATTTGCATTAACAAAGTCATTTGACAATTAGTGTACTATGATGGCAAAGACACTGAATTCATCTGTCTACTAGATGATGTCATCACGAACCAAAATTTTAAAAACTTGAAAGAAAAAGCTTTACATTCCAACATAGAATAGTGAATAGAATTAATGGCATAAACTGGCATAGAGTATAGAGAAATAAAGTAGTGAAAATAGAGTAATAACAATACTGTGCTATTACATCTGCTACTTTATTTCTACAACCCTGGGAAAAATAATGAAATCTTAAAACTGTTCATTTTTTCTATAACAATAAATTGATTTAAAATGATTAGTAAATTGAGGTGACTTTCACACGCATGGAAAATAGAGAATACGAATAATAAAAAAATTCCTTTTTATAATTTTATTACATAAAATTATAAATGTAAATTGTAAAAGTTAAATTGGTATGTATTTTAGGTTTGAATAAATTATATATTATAAACTGCTACCAGTGTCAATGCCCATGTGAACTAGTCTTAAGTAAATGTCATATAAATTACTATTATGGAAATCTCTCATTCCTTTCTATGTACATCTCACTCTCTTTGACTCACCTTTCTTCCTTTTCCCCTTACTGCTTGTTAACTCTTACTCTCAGCTCTTTTTTCTCCAAACTGAGAGGCTTGGAGAGAAAAGAGTTGAGCACCAATTCCTCCTAATGCTTACATTTTATTCCAAATTTGTCAGTCGCAAAAATATGGTAAAGACAAAAAACTCTTGACTGTCTTCATATATTGTTAAAAAATCAAATCGTTTCATTACATAAAAAATATAAAAATCAATAACAATTTAATAAAACGCCCTTTATGTTTATGCTTAAACATCTCTAGCATTTCATAGGTGGTTCGATATAATCTGTTGCCATATAGTGGCGTTATTAACGGTGAGACGATATCTTTGTTCATCTCGATTCAGGAGAATGTACGTGTTCAGGTACAACACACATTCGCAAAAATTGGTTTTTTATAAATAATAACCTATCAGCACACAGACGCAATTTGAGCTTGTCTATATAGAGTACCTGACGAAACGAAATCATTTTCTAATCTGAACTTTTTACAATTAATACGTTACAGTCACAGCGCTCTTGTTTTCATAAATACCACAATTTTGATAGTTTTATATTAATTGTATTATACTATCGCGCAAGACGTAAAAACGTTTAGTTACAGTTATAAAATTTGGAATAAAACGTTTTCTTATTAAAATTGGATAGTAGTCTTAATGCAAAATATAGACTTGATTCAAAAATAGGAAATGTAAGTAGAAAAGTTTATAGTAAAAATTTTGATATGTTTAGTTGGCTTACAGCGTACAAACACATAAATAGACTGTTATGCTTTCCATGATCACAAATATGTTGATTTGCATAATTTGTTGCATAATTTAACAAATTATGCAAGTCAACGTATCTGTTACCAACTCAGGCTTTCGTGTGCTTATCCAGTAAAGTTTAAAATAATTAAGTTTCTAGTATTGCCTTTCTGATACAGAGCACAATTAAGAACAAATAAAGGATACTGATTTTATCATGACTATTGATTGTTGATGAAACGTCAAATGTTAGTGGATGGGAACAGCTCGTAGTTATATTGCAATATTTTATAGATACCAAAGTAATCAACCGAAATAATAAATAATAATGTTCTTAGTGAATCCCGAGACCGCTACAGAAATTTAAAAGATTTAAATATTTAATGAAATATCATATGAAAATTTTAGTAGATTTAGTAATAATACTTCAGACTTAGTACACTATTTCCCTGATACTCTGCTCAATGATTTTATAAATGTTTGCAACGCCCACAATTTTGATTTAGATGAGAAAGCAGTTAAAATGCATATACAAATCGTCTCAATTTCATGACCTCGATATATGTAAAATAATAGAACATTTGTATGAAAATAGTTTACACACAATTTTTCCCCTAGTTTAAGACTGGGGTAGTTGATCATCACCATTTCTGCAATTGACGCCTCTGCCGAAAAACCACTTTCATGTTTGAAGTATCTCCATGCTTTTTTATGCAATACACAGGGACAACAAAGGTTTACAAAACTCAATGATTTCCATTAAAAAAGAATTGTTGACGAATTTAAACGTTCTGCAACCTTTTACGTCGTTTTGAAAATATATTTTAAAAAAGACAGGAGGGTGAATTTAAAGTTTAAATAATATATTATAAATTCTAAATCAAACATTTGTAGTTATAATTTTCATACTCTTATATTTTACTTAGTTATCCACGAAAATTATAGCAGTCATAACAAGGCCTTTAAATGTCCACTTTGGTTATCCAGTAGTTGATTCGGTTGTCCAACATTTAGTAATTAATTCGATTGATTACTCAACGACTACCTGCGGTAGAACGCCTCTATTGGGTAAGTATTTTTTATAATGTAAACAATATCTGAAGTATATATGGGATTTATCTGTTTAATGTCTATCTTGATTTAAATTCCTATTACTGCCACTGAAATTTCTATCATTTATCTATCGTATTTTATCCCTATTAACATTATACATTCTTCCATTAATGAAAACTTCTTTTCCATTACAGATTTATAGCTTACAGATAAACAAACAACAATTTCACACAACACAACTTACAGCCTTTCTAGAAGAATAAAAATCTTTTGAAAAAATTCTATCAAAATCCAACAAATTGCTATTAAGTCTATTCAAATATACATACATAAAAATAGACAAAAAAAAATATATAAATAAAAACTTTTTAACAGTAGATACACACAACACAAAAACCACATTATGTAAGAATGCTATAGAAAGTAAATGTTAAATGAGACTCATAAGTAAATTTTAGATATTGCAATATGAATACTTTATAACAAAATGAGCCAGGTTAAAATTATTGACCTTCATAATGCAATCAATCTCATTATCACTGCAATCCCCAAATGATATCGAGAGTGTCTTCATTTTTAATGGATGTAGACTTATGAGAATCTAGAGAACTAGATTTTCGACCAGATTATTACCTCTGATTGATCAAGTGTTATAGGAGATGAATATTCGACGAGGTCATTATTTTTAACAGATCGCCATAGGAATGAAGTGATAGATGAGGTATTTACTTTCAATGATTTCTATGACACTTCATGTGTTATAGAAATCTGGTGTTCAAGGAAGTCATTACTTTTAATAGATGTAATTCTGTAGGAACTAGATTTTCTACAAAATCATTATTTTTAAAGAACATAGTATTCTAGAAATCAACGTTTCAAGGTGTTGTTTCTTTCAATGGATGTAGTGGTAATATAGTAAATAAATAAATATGATTTGAAACAAGATGTGACCTGGTCCGTGGCAGCAGACAGGTCCCTCTGTAAATTTGCGGCGGCGTCATGGGCGCGCTGCAGCTCGCGGCGCAGTCCACCCGCCTCGCTCTCGGCTGCCGCACGCCGCGTGCGACACCACTCGCTGTCGCACTCGCTGGTCCTGCCACGCCGACAAACCCTTTACTGTCTTGTTATTGATACAGAATCTTAAATAAAGATGACGCCATTGTAACCATTTACAAATACACAAAAACATATAATACTGAAATGGATAAATACATACAAACAGTAAATAAAGTAATAAAAAGTAATTTTACTAAAGAGCACTTCTAAACCCTGATTAGAAAAGTATACTTTGAAAAACTAATCACACAAAAATGTGGTTAAGAAATTGCAATACTGACTCCGTTTGTATCAATCATGAACAAGCAATAGTATCTCTTATTTTTTGTCAGTGGAAAACTTGAAAACTTTTTGATTTATATTTCTGTTGGTACACATTCCAAGCAAGCTGTAAATTGTACAAGTTCTAGTCTAGTTTAAAATATGCAGTGAACAGACTTGCGCTGCCGGTTGAGTTGTTGCGCGCGCTGCAGCTGCTGCTCAGCCGAAGTGCGCGCGCGCCGCTCTTCGCCCAGCCGTCGCTCCAGCGCCGCACGCTCCGTACCGCGCCATGTTGATAACCTACAAACACCGTTTAACATTACCAATAAATTAAAACTAAGGGCTAGGGGGAGACGAGAATTTGAACCCTGGCCTACGCCAGTAAATGATTTTCTATCTCATATGAAAAGTAGATGTTCACAAAGCATGGTACCCTGAGCGAGTGCATCGCACAGTATAACCAAAATACACAATAATTAAATTAATAAATCTACAACAAAACCCCGTAATCTGGTATTGTTTACAGTTGTGTATGATATTAGTAATGTGGAAAAAAGGACTAGTCTCCATGTAAAATGTGGATAGATGTATGAAAAGGAGCATTACTATACTGCATTGTGATTGACATTAGAGAAATGTCAATATACGACAAAGGTGTGTTTATATAAACAATAAAATTTTGTTAAACAGTAATCAGAAATATTCTTAATGATGCAAATACATAATAAAAAAAATGCATATTTATACATTTTGGTTAAGTATACAAAAACTCAAAACAATGAAATATCTCCTCAAAAATAACAATTTTAACAAACAAATAAAACAAGTAAATACTTATGTAATACATCACGTAATCCAGTAAATACAGTGTACTCTTATATAATGAAACTTATAGGACTGTGCATTTTTTGGCTGTATAGTTAGCAGTAAGTTCAAAAATGAGTCAGTCTAAGTCTCATTTTTGTGTATTTACAGAGCTAGATGTGACGTATCACATTTCACCTCCCTTGTAGTCCCACAAACATATTTGATTATGAATATATTTATACTTATTTAGATACAATATGATATCAAGACTTTAGCGGCAAAAGAAAATCGAGTGAAAAAACATGTATGACAAAAATGTTTATCACAGACTTCATAAACAAGTGAAGATTTAAACTTAGATCAGTACAATAACAATCACCCAACATCTCTTTTTCACAAAAAAAAAGGAAGCCTAGGTACTTATATGAATTAGAGACTAATAGATACATAAAAAACAATTCCACTATTTGCTTTAACAGTATTGACGATATAAGCGCTTTAGATATACAGTACAAGACAAAACTGTGCTGCTCTGGTGTGCAGGTTCAACACTCCCGACCTTTCCTTCATCTCCCCCAAATTCTTATTTAACGTAATTGCGATGCTTTCGTAACTAACTTCACAGCGGAATTTCGTGCGTTATACTGTAGATGATTAAATTGAACTTTTTCTTTCAACTGTGCACAATATGCATGATCTTCAAAGCATAGCTTAAGTGGTTTAATTCAACTTGTGTTAAAAATTAATTGGATATTCTCCTGTAGTCAGGGTTGGAATCCATCACCTTTTTGTTCAAATGCAATATGCTGATCATTCAACAAGTACCATTATTTGTTTCACTATAAGTTAAACACTTTAAATGTGATTGTGATTGTGTGCACTAGCTATGCACATCAAAGAGTAGCTGACTAGAGAATTAATGAAAATATTAGTTTCAAATTACCCATCAAATATAAAGTGCATACAGTAACTATTATCAGGAATTTCAAGCATTATATAAAATACTTGTTAAACTATGTTTTTGAAGAAAGAGATAGTAAGAAGTTGTAATAGACGGATTTGAATCTGATACAGTAATTAAGTTCTGGGGTTCCTCAAGGTTCTGTTTTGGGACCATTACTGTTTATACTTTATGTAAACAACATTAACAGTTGCTTCAAACACTAATTTTTTTCTACATGCAGACAATATTAAAATTTATCACACTATTAAATGTAATGGCGATTGTGTTTTCTTTCAGCAAGACAAACCCATTTTGTGATTACTGTACATGCAATAAACTTCAATTACCTATAAACAAATGTAAATCGGTCACTTTTTTTCTAAAAAGAAACATATCCATAAAAATTCATATGCATTGTGTGAAACCAACCTAGATGAAGTTATGTTTATCCAAAGATTATGGAGTCGTTTCATTATGGGATCGTAAACTTCACTTTGATCTCCATGTGGAACACATTGTAAATAGGGTGTTCAGTATGTACACTTTTGTAATGACAACTTGCACTAATTTCACTATAACATTTATGTACTTACAATTGTTAAACACTCTCATTCAATGTCAACTTGAGTATGTTGCTCCAATAAGGGACCCATATTGAATATAAAATATAAAGAAATCATAGAAATGATATAAAAAAGATAATTGAGTGCAATATATTTCAGGTGTTATTGGTGTTATTCTATTAGATTTTTATACAGGTCTCTACTGAAGAAATATAATTTATTGGACTTAAGTTGCAGACATGTCCAACTCGATGCTATGATGTAAGATTTATGTCACAACAAATATGACTGAATTGCTTCAATTGGCATGCTATGCTACTGTGTTCCTTACCGAGCCTAACAAAAAGAAGTTCAGCCGCACCAGTTATTTGGTATTCACCATTGTCATACTGTATCTGGCACATGGTCTCCAATGTACCACCTTGTAAACACTTACAACGAACGTTTTAATGTTGTTAGATCCTTCAAAAAAAATATTTTCAATACCTTAAACAGTACATTTAATGATTAAACTTCTCTGTATGATATGTTTCATGTTTTTCTGTATGCATTTCTTTTTAAATCTTAAATATGCTTAATAATTTTTCATGGTTCACGATGTTGATATGCGCACATATATCTGTATGTGTATACTTTTTTATACTAGCAATCCAATTCAGTATCACTCTTTGTAAACCCAAATATAGAAATAAATAAAAATAATCTTTGATAGATCACAGTTTGAATTTTAACCAATTTCAATTTTTTTTTCCTTTTTGTTACCACATCAAATCAATTTATATTATTCATCAACAAACAACAATTTCAGTATCCATCAACTACCCTATCGCTACCAAATTTATGCTAGCACATGGATCAAACTGAAAGTCCTTAGAAAATCAAAAACTGAGCAAAGTAGAAAGTTATTTTTGTTATAAATGTTTTTCAAAATAGTGTCTGTTGAGATCAATACATTGCCGCATCGATGAAACCACTGAGAAAAACACTTTGCCCACTCTCACTAAAAGGTCGCTTCGTTGGTCTTTTTATATGTAGCCCCTACTTCATCAGCTTCCGTAAACCACTTTCTTCAGGGTTTTTCTTTTATTTTAGGGAATAAATAAAAATCGTATCATGGAAAGAGGAGTTTGTAAGGCATGATAGACAGTATTTCTATATCTGACATCTTCAAATAATTAGTTGTTAGTCTGATGGTACATGGTGAGACATTGTCATGATGAAGGAAGGTCGTTTTTCCAGAACTTCCTCTAAAACAAGAGTCAAACAATTGTTACGGTACCATTTTGCAGTCACTGTTTTTATCTTCTAAAACAATTGTTCCATAGCATAAGAAAGAGGCCACCATCTTTTTTCAGATGGTTCAACCTCATTTTACTTTAGTAGGCAATTTCTTGAAAGGAAACACCCACTGATCACTGTCTTTTGGTTTCGGGGTTATAACATTAGATCCAGCTTTTGAGTCACCACCTGAATCTTTGCATCATTTCACGGCACCAATTAACAAGACAGAGTTTTTGAGTTTCAGTTAAATTATGAAGTATCCACTGAGTACAAATCTTTGTGACTGCTAAATGTTTATGAAGGATTTTATGTACATGATTCATACCAATGCCTAAGCTTGTTAGAATCTGCTGGTAGATCACTCTTTTGTCAATGTCTATCATGAGCCAGACAGCACTAATGCTGTCTTTGGACATTGGACACCATGAAAGGCCAACTGAAATCTGTTATAACTTTTTTGTTAACTTACATGGCAACAAAAGTGATAGAAAATCATTATTGCATGATAATTCCCTCAAGTTAAATTCATGTTGTCATTAGACAATTTTCTTTTTGCCATCAATTTTATAAACAAAAAACAGATAAATGCAATGTAGATAATATGGTTGGCGAAGTGTTCCATTTTTAAAAACTAAATATGTTTCTTTATATTAGAGTTTTTAAATGGCCAGTTCTAAAAATTTTAAGAATCACCTATGTAAACAATAGGTTTTTTGAGATAACAAAAAGCTTTGCTTGCCAAAAGGCATTACTTAACAAAAATTGTATTAAAAAGCCTGAGAATTACTTGTGTTGTAGCGCCGCGTGCGCATGCCGCAGCTGCTGGTGGTCGGCGCGCCGCTGGCGATCCGCGGCGACGGCGGCGGCGAGCGCCCGGCGCGCTTCCGCCTCCCCAGCCTTCGCGGCCGCCAGCTCGGCGCGCACGCGTTTCAATTCCTCCGCACACTCTCGAGCTTCACGCTGTAACACGCATGTACAAAATTAACAGTATTCATTGAAATTGTTACACAGAACTAGATCGATTATGAGTTGGGCTCGCATTCAAAAGATTTCATATTTATCTTTTCCCCAACTTATAATAAAACCTAAAACTCTATAAAAAAACTCAGGACCCAGTCCATATTATTTTTATTGTATATTTTAAGTAACTATTATAGTCCTCAATTTCCTATAAGTTCTTTGAATTATATCTGACCCATTTCCACTACTCTAGCTGTAAATAAAAATCCAAATAAATAAATAAAATCAAGATCATTTTATAAACCAAGTTAGATTCCAGCCTAACAATACTTAAAATGCTGAAGTATATTTGATTACCATATATCCATTATAGTCCTATGTATTTGTATACTCTGAAACTCATTAACTGGTCTTAAAGAAAGATTATCATTTTCACGGGGAAGAACAAAATTGACTCACAAACACAAAGCTAACAACATAATTAAGCTGTAATAAAAACCTCCATAAATTCATTAACTACTTTATAATTCTTGGAATCAGTATTTTTATTGTTTTATTAAATATCATAATATATTTGTGTGACAATAATCAAAAACATAAAACCAAGTATTAATTAAAAAATTGTTTAACTTATTCTTTACACACCAATTCTCTTTCTCGTTCACGATCTTTCTCTTTCTCTTTACTCAAGTTACTTTCTTTAGAACATTTTACTACTTCTTTTGTATTTTCTACTTCTTTCTCTTTCACTATTTGTTCTTTAACTGCAACAAATGAGAATATTAATTTTAAGCATAAAAAATAAATAAGTTCCAACATATACGATATTCACCTTGTTCTGTACTCTTATGACTATCACTAGTTTCTTTATCTTTATCCTTTTCTTTATTCTTATTTCTTTTCTTCTCTTCTTTTTGTGTTATCAACTCTTTTTCTTTATCTTTCTTTTCACATTTCAAAGTTGACTTAGAAGTACCTATAATATAAAAAAATATTTAGCAATACGAAATGGAAATGAAGGACCAACTCCGAAAATGATTTCACTTCTGAGAAAAAATAAATATTAAATTAGAGCTTATTTATTCAAAACAATTCAAACAATTACTTTTTCCATCGTGTCGTCGATCTTCTTCGTCTTGATGCGTGGGCGGCTCGCCATTCGACAGCGCAGGTGCAGGCTGCGGACTACTGCCAGCGGTCGCGCGCCACTCGCGCTCTTTGCACACGTGATTTTGTAAAGTCTGTTTTTCTACCTGTTTTACACAATATACACTAATGAATATACACCAATGTACACTAATTTGATGACCATCAAAAAAATTTCAAAAAAATATCACTGTCAATCATAAATATAGTTACATTAATATCAGTGATAGCCTGTTAGCAAAGCAAAATCTTATGAAAAAATCTGTATATCAGAAATACTTGTGTAAATCATTCGAATTATTTAGAACTTTCAACATGTACTGAACCAATGTGGTAACAATCACCTAACACTCTATTTTTTATAAAAGACCCTTAAAATACAACATACAAATTTTTGCCACTGTGAAATTAGTCACAGAAAGCATTGCAGAGGAGTAATATAAGTAGGCACGCATTTCATTATTCGCACACAATTTAGAATAATAAAGATTTATCCATTACACTGTACCTGGAAATTTACAAAAATTATATACAATTCAGATCAACCATGTACCAAATTTAATTCAATAATTTAGTTGTTAAATTAACTAAAAAACAATAAATGCGCATTGTTAAGTTATAACTGTTTCCTACAGCTGTGGTATAATTTCATAGAGATTCCAAATTAAAAATGTTAATAAACCAAATCAAAAATGTCAATATTAAATAAAATATAAACAACTATCAACTTACTTTACTATTGATCTGTATTGCACTATGGTCATGGTGGCACATCCCATTGGGTTCTGTTCTGCGCTCACGCTCTCTTTCCGACTTTTTAATCTTCGCTGTCGTATTGTGTATGGCTGTACCATTCATATGTTTATGCTCTGTCTCACTTTTTTCCACAGAGCCATTAGATACTGGTGGACTTCTCTCACTTTCTTTTGTAGTTACTGTGGTTGGAGGAGTCTGATTCTGAAAATGAACATAAATTTTTTCATGTATTCAAATTGAAGTAATCCAAAAATTGAAAAACAGCACTTGTAAAATCGTTTGATGTCCATAGGACGGTCACAATTGATGTTGAAAGCTGTTTTATATAAAAATTTGAAAATCAAAATAATGGCACTCAATAAATTGTGAAAAAAAAATTTGCTGATCATTAAAATAACAGTGAAATCAAAAAATAATATTGACGTAATGATGCAAATAATGTGCGAAATACAATATATTTGCACAAAAACTTAAACCATTTACAAAATTCATAAGTCACTGAAGTTAATTCAAATTCACCATTCTTGGAATCTGTTCACAAGCAATAGTATAATACATGCTACAAAATCGCCAATAAATCTATTATATTATAAACAAAATTGAATACTTTGATTAAATACAGTACAATTATCCTGACAAACAATTTAAAAATATATTATTTTTCAATGTTTTTTATCATATTATATTTTGTTACTTATTTCATATATTTTAGTACATTGTAGAAACTCATAAATTAAAATATATTAAAACAAATAAATATTACATTTTTTAAGTATATGTGTACTTTTTGTCTGGTTGAGGTATCAATACAGCTGAACCTCGATAAGTTAAAGTCCAAGGGAACACACAAAATATTTTAAGTTATAGAGGTTTTAAGTTATCAAGGGTCTATGTTAGGGATAGGTTAATATAGAGGGAGGTATGTACATATGTATGTATGTACCCTTGTTCCACCCTTTATCAGCATATGTGAGTGTTGTTAGTTTTCTTTTTGAACTCATTTTAAGCCAGTTTTATCACACAGTAAGTAAAGCGATGTTTCCAGGACAATGATCAAAAACTTATGATCCAAGGCTTACTTATGTCTTAAGGCTAACCGCCGCAAAGCTTTAAAGAATTTCGAAGAAGCAAACAATAGGTGAGATATATATTGTTTACGTTAACAATTTAACTAGTGAAAACATTTTATGTTATAGAGGTTGTGGAAACATTTCTTTAAGTTACTGAGGGCCAATACAGAGATTACTTATTTAAGTTGTAGAGGTTGCGTGTTTTAAGTTATAGAGGTTTTGGGCTCTGATGGGAAGGGAACATATTATTTTTGAAGTTATAGAGGTTTTTAAGTTACCGAGGTTTGAGTTATCGAGGTTCTACTGTATATATTTATTATTGGTTTACATTTTCTAAGAAAAGCAATTGTGTTTGTATCTTTCCTTAGATCTACCTATTAGGTACGAACACATTGTGATAAATTGGGACTGAAATACCAATTGAAATTATAAGGAAAGCCAGAACAGAGTTAGAATTGACAGCAGAACTAAAATTAGAATCTGGACCAAACAAATAAGTTAGAAAAATTGATATATGTTAAGAAATTTATTCCATGTCTTTATTCTTCAAAACAAATTTTATTGAATATTCCACAAAAAGAAATTATATGAAAAGCCATTAATTTATAATCTCTCAAAATTTTATAGTGCAAAATACAAGTGGAATTTTATTTTTATTTCTACATAATTATATATACAAAAAACATGCCATTAAGGATAAATAAATGAAAATTATAAAAATTATGACAAAATTAAGAAGAATTGTAAAACTCACAGTTTCTAATGCACTCTCAGGCAGAGCTTGCCTCATGAGCTGATAATAGAATTCATTCTCTTGCTGTACCCGTCTCTGTCTTCTTAACCTCAACCGGTAACTAACGTAAGACTTGAAACCAAAGCCCAGCGTAACAGCTGGGTACCCCACACAGTGTGCAGCAAGAGGTCTATACAACTCCAGCCCACCACCAGCTATACCACCTCCGCGGTCGGCTACTCTCACCGCACCCTCTACGTATACTATTGCACAGCACAGGGCTACTGTGGGTAGACAAGCGCCTTTGTCTGCAACTAAAATATTTCACATTAAAAGAAAATTAAGAGCTTTTCAATCAACTATTGATAGAAGTAATAAAACTATTTTAATTTTCTTTTTAATATTAATAAGAACAGGAAATTCATTAGATTTTATCCAGGGAAAATAATTTTTTTAAGCCTAAATTAACCCCTATGTATGTGCAATATTTTTTATGACAGAAATAGGAATTCCTGCTGGCACAGCATCAAGCTACTGCCACATTTACTAAAACCCCCATATCAGACACCATGCCTTACTTCTGCTTATATGGCAATTTATCATATACTACAATATCATAATTTATTAGTTTTCTTAGCAACACTTTAATTTCTATTAACAGCATATATAATTTGTTGCTATCAATTCGCAACATCTTCACCTCCATAAAATAACTTCATAGACAAATAATAATAGTTATCAACAATGGTTAATCCAAACTCAGCAGCACCTATCAATTTTAGAATTAGGATAGTACTATTTCTCATTGGATTAATGATGAGAAACTTTCTCAAATTTATCAACTTTGATCCAATCATGGTAATATTGTCCCTGAATTATTTAATTTCTAGAAATAATCATGAAGGGATATTGATAAAAAATCAACAAACTATGATATTTCTAATTGACATTTTCAATAAAAATAACAACTGAAATCAGGAACAAAGGTGTCCTTTTAAATTTATAACTTCAAGGTCAATTAAGATATTAATTCAAAAATCACTACACAAGAAAGTAGATATTTTGCAATAATTTTTTATATACTCATAAACTATTAAAATTTTATTCACTCACCTGTGTACCACACATACTGTACCCAAACGTAGGTACTGGCGGCAAAAAATATCCATTGGATAGGTATAAAGAAGAAACATATCATGTCTGAAGTGAGCGCAATGCAAATAAAGAAAACTGAAAACGCCTGAAAATAAATAAACATTAATTTGGTTAGCTAATGAAAAAGGAGCACTTTCGTCTTCAAATTATATTATTTTATTATGTCATCTATCTAACGAAACAATAAAAAGAATAGACGTGGTGAAACAAACACATTATATATTGTTATTGGAATCTATTTTTATTGTAATTAAATTTAGGACTTTTCTTCAATTTTACTATAATAATAAGAATACCCAATTTATAATGAGACATAAGTATACTCAATTTTCAAAAATCATAAATAATTTAGAAAATCAATAAAAATCTTATTGAAGCTTTTCTTTTTAAAAACTATCTTTCCTGTGATATGATTTTTATGGTTTTTTACTCCACTTTTTAAATGTCTTTCCTTAGTCCAATTCAATGCTTTAAGTATGAATATAAAATAAAAATAAATTAATTGAATTGTAGCTCAATGTAAAAAAAAAACATTAATTAAATAGACCTTAAAACATTAAAAACTTGCCAAAATAATAATGACTTACTACTGTGGACTGATTTTAACTCTAACTGAATGTTACTACTTTTATAATCAGATTTCCCTTTAATGACTTTTTAAATATAACACTTTAAACATTTTTCAGATACAACTGCAATGACAAAGCTGAAGACTGGACTTCGATTCTCCAATTTCTTAAAAAAGCTTGGATATGTTTGTACTAAACTCTAAACTCAATACATTAAAATAGGTTAGGTGAGTGTTGTTTAATTATAATGCAATGAACGAGTGGATTATCACCGCGCGTTAGTTACCATATTTATAGTTTTTTTATGGGTATTATGTTTTAAAGTCAAAATTAAACTAATGTATAAACTAATTAAGTCCTACACTAAATCCTTGTACAAAGACACTATACCAATGCCCTCGAAAGTAAATTATATATTATAACTAGATAAATACTAGCAGTTCTTTAGTATACTTACGAGTCCTTGATATTTAAAGGAGTCATAAACTGATCTCAACATCATCCAAAACGGCCACAAGAATTCGAATCTAAATTCTAGCATATAATCAGCAACAACCACGGTTGCCCACAGCATAACAAATTTCAAGTATAACATAGAACTGAAACGAAATAAATAGATTTTAAAATTCAGTGTGTGACTTATTAAAACTAAATCAAAAGCGCAAAATGTTCAGCGCAAGTATTTGTGTGTTTTGTTATTAGATTGACCAAGACCAAGAGATGATATTAATGCTACCTTTCTTTAGCGTTTATTTCAATCACATCTAATACATATACACAACAAATATAAAAAAATATGTTTTTTAATTTAAGGGTAAATGTATATTTTTCTAAGATAACAAGTTACACTGACTTTCCATACATTCCTTCGGTGATTTTCGTGCGCTTTATGGGGCGCCGCATTTTGCCAGTTTCGGCATTTCGCCTCTTCATATTTTTACCTCCACTGTGCCGATTACCAATATAGGCCGTCCGACTATAACACTTGTTTATAAATAAACACTCAAAAGTACAGCACTGTTAACAAAATGTGTTTTGTTGTCAACTAGTCTCAGAATTTACGAGTTTAGGAGCGAGATGAAATATCAGCCAGCGAGCAATTCATTTGCGTTCACTCAACAAAAATGTTGCCTTATTTAAAAATAAGCAGTGTAATCCTTTGTGTAAACTGACAATAATTTTAAAAATAACAATCAAACAAGTTGCGCTCTGATTGTAATCTTTCTAATCCTTTAAATTAAATGTTTAGAAATTATGAAAGTACATATTCGCTCGTGCATCGCTCAAGCTTCGCACAATAAATACAATTTACTTATAGTTAATAAATAATTTTGGTTATTATTTTAAGGTTTTGTTGTACTGTTTCGTAATAATACCCATATTCTTTTTAACAAATACGAAATACAAAAATAATATTGCTGTTTTCGGCTAAGCGCTATAAAGTTAAATGGTGATAAATGTTTTAATAAGCAACGTAAATTTTATTCATTTTTTGAAATCGTATACTTGATTTTAAAATAAAAACAAGGGTTTATAATTCATTTTAACAGCAGACTTATTTTATTATTAATTAATACTATTAGTTTTTTATGACTATTTGAATGTTTGATCTTATTTGAAAAAACTTTATTTTTTTGATTCCAACAGTAATCTTACATTCAAAAGATAAATCAAATAATTATTCACATCAATAATGCCGCCGCTTTGATTATGGTAATAGTAAAATAACTTTGATTAAATCTACAACAATAAATAAGGACTTTTATTTCTTTTCTTTGTTTTAAATAAAAACAATTGCGAATTTCATTATAATCGTAATTTGGTTAATTGAAAATTTACGAAATATTTACAAGGAAGAGTAACATTATCTACAATTAAGTAAAACATGAAACTGCAAACGAATTAATTAGGGCAGCATAATTTTTTTTTTGCCTATATTTATATGAATTTTACAATCTCCAAGAGTAATAAAAATTATAGAATGGTAATAAAGTCTTTTATATAAAAATACATATAGTATTGATAAACTACGTCTTAATTATATTTATATTAATTTAAAACCGAAGATTTAAAAAGCAATATGTAAAAGAAATGCCTTATCAAACATTGGGAATAGAGTTACTTATACAAGGAATATTGTTCCAACAGCAATCAATCAATCAAATAATCTACTTTAATTTTATTTGATATTTTTAATGTAATGTGTACATGCACCTTTATAAAGTTTGTATTTACTTGTGTAACCACCTAAAATATCTATTAATGCACTATTCATAGCTATATGTTAACCTTGCTAATGCGGTGGTATTGTACTGTGCGATAGACGTAATTTATGTTGCACTTTGCATTTTATGCGACCTACTCTGTGATAAATATTGAGTATTATAATCTGTAAGAATTAGAACATAGAGTATCTTTGGAATAAAATATGAACTATATCCACGCATAGAGTATTACGAAAGTTTATATGGATGTTATTATTCTGTGATGTAGCCTGTGAGTATAGGTTCTGTGTGAATATGATATGTGATCTGTGATGTGAATAACGGATGTTGTCATATCAAGTAAACTGCTAAATTAGAATGAATTATTATTTTCAAATTGCTTTTATATGTCGTTATCATTATTTTTTCTGTATTTTCTTCTTGACTGAATATGGCTAATTTAAATAATTACGTGTTCTCTGTGAAAAAGCATTTAACATCTCAATACATGAATGTTGATGATGAGTGGATAACAGGGTATAATATCATTATTAAATGACATGTTGTTTAGAATTGAATAACCTCTTCTTTTGTAAAATGTAGAAGCTTTTAAGAGTCGGCTATTATATTTCTATACCAGTTCCATTGACCTATATGTACAATGTACGTAGTGCATATATTGATGCTTAGTTCGCGTTTCATCTAGAAGCTGTTTGATCAATTCATATGATGTACGAAATCATTATGAGACCGCAATATCGAAATATACACAAATTATTACATTAATTAAACAAATACATTCCGATAAATTTGACATGTATAGGTATTTACTTCAGAAAGGATCGATTAGACATAATTATATTAATTTCCTACTATGCACCTCCGAATCAAGATTCGCATTAATTATCACGGTATTAAGTAATTAATGCGTAATATTTGTATTTATGGTTATATTGATGAAATATTTACATAGAATATTAGATTGATACATGTTATCATAATAACATACATATATGCAATAATAACATACATGTTATCATAATAACATGTATGGTTACATGATAAGTACTCCAGCATTTTATTTCTATATGATATGAATTACTCCTGTTCTAAAGTGTTTTTTGAAAGCAAAGCTCCTTCATATCAATAGACTGATGTAACGAGTCTTCCAGCATCCGAAGCTCACTTCTATTTTAGTAATGAAAATGTATTTAGTGCGAGACCCATATCCACTCATTTTACTGTCACATGGTGGTCCCTTTTTAGGGTTTTATTTTAGTGTTAAAATTTTTGTGTTGACAAATCTCTTATTCCAAATATCTTTGAATGATGTGAATATTTATGATAATCAATCACCGTTTCTCCTCTTTTGCTTCTCTTTTTTAGATACAAATATATTATAGAGATTTTTGTATTATAGTCAAAATTTTTTTTATGTAAAATCATATAAGGGGGGAGATATGGATATTAATGCTTCTTATTCCTCCAGTCCTCTCTTCTAGTTTATTTATTCATGATATGGATTTACTAAAGCATTGCCACTTATGAATTATATTAATATTGTATTTCATTGTTATTATAAAACCCTTAACAGTGTTTTATAAAAGTTGCAATAATCACATTATAAAAAATATTCAAAATGGCTCGTAACATTTTTATATGTATTTTTGAAATAACTCATACAATCCTCAACATTCACAGGCACTGTATTTAAATGTTTTTGTAGTACATGAAATCAATTTATAACTCTACATCTTTCATATTGACTGATCACACTGTGTCCACCATAATCTCAATCCAGGTCCTACTTTCTTTTCAATCTTTAAATATGATAATAATAAGAGAATGACGGGATTTAAAAGCATATAGACATGGCAATGTTTTGAAATAATTTCCTACATTCAGTTACTGTTTCTGGTTTGAAGGAGTTTTGCATCTAACCCTGCTTCTAGGTGGTGTATCAAGAAAAACATGTGCTATGTGAAAACCATATTCAACTGAGTGTAGCAGTTTTTGCATTGTCCAAACAAACAAACATACAGACAGACAAATATTGAAAAAGATTTGTTGGTTTTTTGTACTTAAAAATACCTCCCATATTAGTTTGCCATAAACATTTACTAAATACAGAAATCCATGAATTACAGTTTATTTGTAGGGATTCTATACTTATCTAAGCCGTCCTATATTTATCTCATTCTTTCAGGTTTGTTGAGTATTTGCTAGGTGATGCTTCAAAGAATTATAGTGAATCTGAGATGCAAAATTTAGCAAAAGAACAATGGTTATTGAATGATTTAAGAGACATTTGCCCAGGCTCATTGCCCAGGAATTTAAAAAGTGTTCGGAAACTAGAATTATCTGGAAAGTTTGTTCTGCAAATAACCTCTGCTATGGACATTGGTAAAGATTATTTTATATATAATTTATTCAATTACATAAATATATGTTTAAACAGCATTATAAAAAATGAAGTTGGATATAGTGTCTATACAAAACTTACCTTTTTCCTAGAATCTTGTTGATTTTGGCTGTGAAATTTGAGGTCACTTTAGCCAAAAAAAAATTGGTAGTCTGTAATGTTGGTTTTACGGGTGATAATTTTACATAATAATGTCATAAGAAAACATTGATGAAAAATTACATTCTTTTATGAATTGAATTGAATTGAATTATTATCACTAAATTATCATTATTTTATATAATACAAAGAAGGAGTTAATTGAAAATGACAATATTTTCGATAAATTAACATTTATTTGTACTCATTAATTCAAATATTTTTCTACTTAAATTATACAGTAAAGAGATAGATGTGTCTGAAGCTGAACGCTTAGGCCAATCGCGCCTCTCTACTGTTCCGCGCTCTCGCTTGCAAGCTCGGCTCGGGCACGACGCGACAATGAGTCATACGTGCAGTGGGCGTTCATCAATTTATAAGATGTTATCACATCAAAAATAAGAAAAATCACATAAATTTATTATTATAATCGCTACAATTAATCATAGTAATTTTCACACATTGTCATTCAAAAAGAACATGTATTTCTAACACAATATTTAATTAATTATTAACTAATAAATGTCAATTTAAAACTTCTTATCAGAATAAACAGATGACACAGGAAATGTATTGACAGATTTTATTGATAATAGATAATTGACAATAAAAATTTTAAAGTGTAGAATAATACTTTCAACTAATATATCACAAAATGTTAGAAATAAAAATAAAGACTTGAATAATCATTACTCTATACGTATCCTTAGGAGGACATGAATGTTTATGATACAGTCTTACACTCTCTCCTTTCAAATTAAATACCCAAAATTCAAGGTATTTTACCTTTACTAAAAAAATTACTGGACGATCTATCGAAATACCTTTATTAGACCATTATCGACTAACTATCTCCCCTTGTAAAATCCATATAAACATCTCTAGAAAATTCTATAGGATATAGTATCAGTATCCACAATTATCATAGTGTTTTGTACCAACTAGAGCTTGTGAATAAATTACATACAAGTAATAAATTCATTACAATCTTTAATATTCATTATTTTACGAGTACTTTTATTACTAGTAGTAATAGGCCATAGTTTGACAAGAAAAATGCATTAGGGAATTCAAAAGTTATTAAATAAATAATTCAGATTTTTAAAATGCAACACTAGTGATTAAATTATCATATTAAAATTTTCCATAACATAATTCTACTTTTGTGAACAATTTGCTTATCATAAAGGTCGTTATCGTTTAGGATGGCATATGTGTAAAGTTATAAGTAATTTAATTACGGATATTTGTAGACCAGATACCCTGTATTTTTTATAGAAATAGGGTGTATTTTTTGTAAGATTGATGGGTTTTATTTTCAAGAATTGAAAAAGCTAAATATATTTTTTGTTTTGTTTGCGATGACATCTGTGCTCAAGACTTTCATACCCCATGATGATGCTACTTACTTGCATAGATATCGCTTTGAGGGTTATGATATAAGGTGATACATTTGAGTTGATATTCCCCCTAACTTATTTTTAGGCACTCCTGCATATCAACAGTACTTGAAATTACAAAAGGTCAACACTGAGAATATTGAAGCTACTACTGTATATGAAGATAAAGTTCCAGCTCACAGGTTTTATAATGTTACATTGTTAATTTTTTTTCTATCTTAATTATTTAAATTAAATCATATCATGAGAACTCCTACCTCCCTGAAATTTGATTAGAAATTAGTTAATTTTTCAATAAATATATCATTGATGTAGTTGATGATGATTGAACTGAAAATCATCACAAAATGATGACTTGAGTTTGTAATGATTTTCGGTTATACACTTCTTTGTTACAGGATGATTAAATTGAATCTAACAGACGGAGTTCAGGACATATCAGCAATAGAGTACAAGCCTATGAGAAATTTGACCTGTGATATCACACCCGGTTGTAAAATTCTTTTAAAAGGTAGCTTTCAATGGAAAACATTTTGAGAGATATTTTAAATTTATTTTTAGTTCCCTATGGAAGTGCATGCTTCCATTTTTTGTGTATAGTCAATGAAAGCATTTACGCCTACTAATGCATTAGTGATAGTCTGATTTGAGTCAGAAAATCCTGTAATACAATTTGTATCCTCGACAAATGAAAAGTTTTTATTTTCCTATAATTAATACAGGTAGATTATTTTAGTTAAAATTACTAGGTGATTAGACATATTCCTTTGACATGCAGAATGCAACCCACCTCTGACCCTCGAATCTGTTCTTCTATAATGAATCCTCATCCAACGAATTGAATATTAATTTGAGGATATTGACAGATATCAAACACCTGAACAAGTTAAATTTTCTATCCACCTTCACCACAAATTCATTAAACACATTTTCTATGTATGTTTCATGCTAATTAAGCACTGACACAGCATATTAACTCCTTCATTTATATTCCACCGATTCGATGTGCACAGTATTTTGTAGGGCATCCCGTGATGAGACTTATTACACCCAAATTTGTTTGGTCAGTCTACTTCCATTCATCCTTGCCAGATGGCCAAGCCACTGCAAGATACTGTTGAGAACTATGCTCATAAGCTAAATGATTAAAGTACAGAATAACTCCAAAATATATCCAGGAATAATACTCTGTTTGTTGTATTTAAAATGTAAACAAGTGCAATCAATGCATATACAGGTGAAGTGAAATGAAGTAAAAGTAATTCTGTAATGAATTATTGTGTCTTAATATTATTCACCGTGTACCTACTGCTATTCTGTTTACTTTTTATCCTGTCTCAGTCCTCTAACGCCTGATAGGGTTATAGCATAGCAATACCTTTATCTATTCTAGACACTACATTTCTAAACATTTCATGCAATTTTACTCAAACCATACAATTCACTGATATCTTTAAAGACATTCCATGCACTATATCTCCACTACAATTTTTCTACTTTCATATTTCTACTGTCACACTTTCACTGCCAGACATAAGCGTAGAGAGGCTGAAGTTCCATTAGTAAAAATGTATGAAACTTGTTGTGGTACTAGATTTCTAATCACTTTTTTTAAACACTGCTAGAGCATACTCTCTCAAAATCTTTTTTGTTATTTTTGATTGATAGGCTTGGTTAGAACTAAAATGCTTCTTCAAATTGGCACATTACAAGATGCATTTTTAGAGTTTTTTTTTTATATAAATACAGTGTAAACTCCATGTAACATCACTCGCTTTAACGACACACTTTCTAAAGCGTCAAAATCACTTGGCTTTAGTAGGTTTAGCTTGCCTTCCATACAATGATACACTATATAGCATTACACCAACTCTCAATAACAACAATGATTAAGTAATAAAAAGTACCTTTTAAATCGCCAAAATTAGTAAAAACTGTACAGCTGTGTATTCTTTTGTCGACCTAGCCCATAATATACTAGACTGTCGGCATCATGCATGCCGAACTTTTTAAGAAATTCATTCTTTTTGTTTACAAATTTGGATTGCTTGCACGTGTAGACTGTTGTTGACTGTGACTAATAAGTAAGTCATGGATTATCTATATGTTATTATATTTTTAGTTGCTCACAAACTGTCAAACTGTAAACATGGCTAGTAAAAGAAAATCACTGTGTATTGACAAAAAAGTTTTACTGATACATGCAAAAGAAACGGAGAGAAGATAAATGATGTTGGCAGATGCTTTGGATCTTCTTTTTCTAATTCTGATTTTCCTTCTCTCCATTTAACGACAACTCTCTATAATGCCATAAAATGCACAGTCCCTTCGGTGTCATTATATAGAGTTTATACTGTATTTTAAGTGAATTAAAACTTAGACATGTTTCTTTCAGGTCCAGTTATTTGCCGTAAGGGTATTTTATTATTGATGGAAGATAAAATAGAATTTCTTGGTGGTGAAGTTCAAGAAATAGTCATAGCTAATTCTTTGCCTGGTCTTCTCTCTACGAAGCTCGGAATTGCATTAACCCAAGGTATTTGAATTGAAAATGTACACTCTCTTTCATTAAGAAACAAGATAATGAAAAACTTATACTGTTGAAAAATATTTCATTTCAGGTCCAACTATAACTGACACGGGTCAAAATCTCAACACAAATATACAATCAAGAAATTCAAATTTACCTACACCAAGTACACAAATGCCCTCTTGTAATTTAAATGAGGATTTACCTAAACCAATAGCTAGAGTTACCAGTCTACAAATAGCCAACTTTACTGGAGATGATGTTATAGATCTTGATCTACTAGAGCAAATGGAATCAGAATACGTAAATAATTCTGGTATTACAGCTACTAAAAGGCCATTGAAAGAAGACTCTCATACTTCAGTTCTCAATCCAGAAAAGAAGACCAGAATGGAACCAGTTTTAAACTGTCCAGAAGGTTATCTTGAAGAGTGTGATATATTCTGCAACGAAGACGAAGAATACTTAAGAGAAATAGAAGCAGAATTTGATAACAAGTTAGAAGCACAAATGGCACAACCGAAAAATAGAACCGTGTCCTCTGAGCCCTTTGTGTACATAAAACAAATAAATGAATTAAAAGACAGTGAAAAAGTTGGCAAAGTGTTCAAAATAAAAGCTCAAATTCTAAAACTATTATCTAAACTTACTGTTGGCAAAGAGACCTGGAGTCTTAAGTGTGTATTAATAGATGGTACTGGTCAAATGGATGTAGATTTCACTAGTGATGTGCTAACAAAATTAATTGGTTACTCACCTAAAGAAATGAAACAATTGAGACATGAAATATCTAGTAAACCTGAGCTCAAAGAAAAGGCTGGCATTGCACTGCAAAAAGCAAAAGAAACCCTACAAACACTGAACTGCTTGATAGAAATAACATTTTTGGAGACACCAACAATAACCAGTTTGATACCTTTCAATAAAACACATGCTAATTTATTGAGAAAAAGATATGAATCGTAATGTTTATGTCATATGTTCAAAGTGATGATAAAATTTTTATAATCTTGAAAATAATTTTTGTTTTTATACTTATATGAGATGATTGATGCATATGTATGCATGTGCGGGGATATAAACAAGATATTGTATATAGTATTTATATATAAAGAAAAACTAAGAGATTATAGAAATAAAAAAACTGTCATTCTACAGGATGATCTGTGTTATTGCTATTCAAATACGAAGCTTGTAGATTTTCAAAAAAACTTTAAATGCAATGCTTACTGAGAGTTGCACAAAAAGATATAGTCACGAATTGGTAAATCAAACATAAGGTTTTTTAGCAGATATGAACAATCTATCAAATCTTAGTTAATTTTTACTAATTGAGTTTTTTTTTTTGGTGCTAGCTGCTGTTTATAAATAGTCTTGAAATGATTTTATCATAAGTAATTGTAAAATAGAAATTATGACTCTCCAATTGTAATTCTGTTGTCTCTTATCTCTATTCCATTTGTTGGAGAATTGGTTACGACACCAACAGGTGGTGCCAAGCTATAAGTTATCAAATTTTCAAAAATACTGTACACTGTTTTCTTAAAATTATCAATGAACTTAAATACAAAAATGAAATTATAAAATTTGAAATATCTTTTTCTCATAGGTCCTCACAAAAATTTATAAAAAAGCCATTACATTTTATGAATTTAATGCTTGTTCATAAGAGAGATTTCAAGAAAAATGCACAAAAAACCTGGGAGCTTTTGTCAACAATTTAATTATATACAACTATCACAGAGAAAAACAATGTAATAAGAAGTGGAGCTGGTTATACCCATAGATATTTGCCCTCTGTATTTGAAAATTTTATAATGTTCATTTTATCAAGTATTTGTACAATAATAAACAAATTTTTGTAGTTTTTTAACTTTTCGCTATGAAAATTGAAAAAATTTAAGGAAATTGGTAAGTTATTGTCTACAATTTGCTTTTCGAAAATCGAATTTTCGTTAGATCTTAACGTTTTAGGGTCCTAGGAATATTTTTGACTATTTTCTAAGTGATGTGTGTATGCTTGTGTAAGTAATCCTCATAGCTTTAGAATGAACTAATCGATCGAAAAGCAATTTGCAGCATTCAAAAAGGGTCCACACAAATTAGATTTCCTGGAAATTTAAACTGTAGCCTGGTCAATTTTAGGGCATCTCACAAACTCAAAAAGACATCAATAAATATAATAGTAGAAAATTTTATGTACCGCCGTCAGGGTGAACCGTTTTTCAGGTGTTTTTTATATATATATATAGACCTTATTAAACATTTACAATGGTCTTTAAATAACTTTATGACTATATAGTTGATGTAACATGTTGACAAGTTTTCTTAAACATGTTAATTTTTTTTTCTTTGTGTACTTAGCTTATTTTCGCCATATAAATTTATTTAAGCTAAGGGACAGTAGGTCCTATCTTGTAAAACACATACCAACTACTTTTGGAACACGAAAATTCTACCTATATGGTATGTTCGCTGAACAAAAAGCTATATGCCACAAGGTTATAGAACCATCCAAAATAAAAGAATCTGGCAGTTTTGATTACTAACTGGTACAAATTGAAACTTGTCAACCAAATTTAATTGTATTAACACTAATAAATATCTTGAGCCAACAACAAACTAATTCTTTGTTTCAATGTAAGTTTTTTTGACTAATGTTTTACATTTGGAAATAAAGTTTTTTAGTTTTTTTTTCATCAAACAGAAGTTATTTGCTGTAAACGATTACCCTACGTGGATGACATTTAAATTTTAGAACTGGCCAATTATAAAGTCTAAAATAAAACATTTAGATTTTTAAAATGGAACTGCCAATCATAATAATGCATACATGTCATTTGTTTTTAAAAATTAGGGGCAAAAAGAAAATTGTCTAATGTAAACAAATTTTCTTTACAACATAGTGGATACAGTACGACATAAAAAAATAAGTATCACTTTTTTTTGCAACGTTTTACCATCACGGCTTCATGTTTCTTTTTAGAGACAAACACGTGTTTGCAATAAACAATTATTTTTTTATTCTCACTACTCGGTACAGAATGTGGCTTTTAGTTGATGGTTGTCCCGCTTATTTTTGTTTCTAGTATGGGCACATTTAGACGAAAATTATAACTGAATTGGGGGCGGCATGCTACAGTATCTTGATCGTCCAGGTCACCAGATTTCACACCTACGGATTTTTTTTTCTCTTGATGACTAGAACAAAAAGTCTAAGCGATGTAATAAACCCGCGCGAAGAATTGATCGAAAGGATTTCGGCTATTGCAAATGAAATTCGAGCCTCTCCAAAAATTATTCAATGTGATCCTGTACCTTTGGCCACTCATGCGACCGTTTGTCTACAAAATCACGGCGGCCATTTTGAAAACCTGATTAATTAAAATATAAGTTGTAAAAAGTTAATTATAATAATATAAACTTTTTGTTTATCTTTTATACTATCTGGAGTTAATAAAAAAAAGTAATATTAGTAATAGCAATTATTGTGAAATCTATTCATCAGTAACTTACTTTTGTCGGTGGAAGAAAAAAGAGAAATGAAAAAAATCAAGCTATCAAAATGTATTTTTTCTTTAAGCATTGACTTTGATAAAAAAAAAACGTATTGGATGTCAAGCACGAAGTGATGATTCAAAGTGCAATAATTTATTACATTTGAAACATTGTGTATATATAAAATTCTAGCCAAACTTTGTCCATTTTATTATTTAGACATTGTAATGGGCAGAACGAGATAAAATATATGTATGTATCATGCAGATCAATGGCAAAATTAAGCAAATTCTTCATTAAGTAGTAATTTCGTTAATATTTTTTCAATTTTTATTTCACTCAATAGACTTTAACGGCGTTATAGGTTGAGGCTATAAACAAGTTTAATTGCAACTTCTCTAGATCTAGTTCAGTACAAAGCACGTAACTCCGCCGCTCTTAGTTGCCTACAAACGATGTAATGCACAGGTTCAATCCTTCCGTCTTCTCCCCCATCTTGCCCATTTTACGCCATTACAACGCTTTCATCACTAATTTCACAGCGGCAAAATTTCGTGCGTTTGTACTGTACGGTGACAATTAACGGTCCTCTGCAACATATATATCTACAAAAATAGTATAACAGTATTTTTACTTATTTATCAATTAAAAGAGACGTAATTACAACCATAAGCATTAATTAAGATAATTATCTTAAGTGGGGGGATGATTTTAAGGATCAATATTATTCATAAAATCCTAGTGTTCTATTATACGAACTTATTCATACTTTCTTCAATACGTACCATAAATATTACAATACCTGGCCTAATAAAAAAAAAATATTTGTCATGATATTTTTATGTTTTTCATTATATTTATATGCTCGCATTTTTCGCATGATTATTTCGACTCTCATTTTCTTCTTATAATTCTCTTTGTACTTTACAGCAACTTTATAGTTTAGAATATTACGATATTCTATTAATAATTGTCATCTATTTTCACTAATCCATCTGACCCTTCCAAGAATTTGTATTCATCGTGATATAAAATCCTAAATTAAGAAACATTTACAACACATGATTAGTTAGCTAGAGATAATAAAGAGGTCTTTAACAACTGAGCTATACAGAGATGAAGTTGAAACTACAATAGTGACAGATATTTCAATTGTTCCATTTTAAATAATTAAAAGAAAATTGAGGGAGACTTTGGCATCTGGTGTTAGATGAGATTTCATTAACGCTTTTTAAGAACTAACATCAATTATTACTGTTGTATAATCTTTAGTTTCATGAGTTTGCTATCGCCTCTCAAGAACTTGAGGAGAAATTAAACAAATTCTTATATAGACTAATACAGCTGTTACAGATTCGCCAGAAACTATAAGAGATACTTCACCTGCATTGAAAGTCTTCTTGTCTTTGATCTTTATGTTCATTCTTTTGTTGTTTTTATAGACAACTAATATAGCATTTAACAATAGTGTTAATAACAAACACATTTTAATGGCCAAAAGTAACACACGCAACTACTGTGGAATCTCATCCTCTCTTAAAGTGGTATGCTTCAGTGTCGCTATATATGTGATACCGCTTATAGTGTTGCTAAAATGTTTGTTGGGTAAGATTTGAATTATCTTCACGCATATATAATTAAACAATTAGAACAAACAAACACAATTATAAATGTTGATGCATACAAATATTGCTGTTCGATTATCTGTCACACTGTTTCTTGCAAATGTCATTATATATAAGACTACTTTAGTCAACTGCCAATTGTAAAGTTAAAACAACCTCTTTTAAGGTTTAATTTTTAAATTTAGCAGTTATTTATTTCAATGGAAAGTTTGAAACGCGCCGCTGTCCTGTCCTTATTTTTTCGTTGTAATATCTACAACAATTTTCGAAGTTATAAAATCCAATAAAACAAGCAATTTTTTCATAGACACCATGTAACTATATTGATTAAATGTTGTGACACCGACCATAATACCTATTAAACAATACAAACATTTTAACTTCACAATTCCCTCGCTTAGAGGGCTCTTCAAATAAAATTAAATTTCATTGTAGTTGCATTTCTCAAAATCATTGATATAGAAGACAATAAAAAGAATGAAAATAAATAGTTTTCTTGATGCGGAACCTTCAGTCCGCGATTCTGACTCGCAACTAGCCAGTTTTTTATAAACTTGAAACTTATGTTGTACCACATATCATTGTAACATATGTTGTGCCACAACATATAATACAACCTAACCTAATAAAATAAAAGAGACGTACATAAACAAACGGGTTTGCGAAAATTAAATATGGCGATAAATACGATTTAAAAAAGGTGCTCTCTCAAATATTCAGATTGTGTGAACGTAAATTACTTTCGTCGAGTTATAAATATCCTATAGTGAAGTATGTTAGATCATTTTTGTGCTGCAGCCTGGTTGACCATCGCATTGTTCTACCACGATTTAATAACTTTAATTTTATCTGTGATCATTTAAACAATCACCTGATCAATTTGTTTATACAATTATTCAACTATTAATGTTGTTAATGTGAATGTTTGTATGATTAGGTGTTTGTTGCTTAATTACTATTTATCGGCTGAACAGAATTATATGAAAAGTTACAGTGATGTAGCTTATACATCAGAATAACATTTAGGCTATAATATATAAAGATACTAACTTTTGCTCGCTGCTTCGCTTCCATGAATGCAGAACTAGTTTTGTTCAATATATCAATTGAATATTGGTAATTATTCGAGAAAGGTTCAAGTTCAACATCGATTTAGGATCGGGATCCCAAGGAGGAGCGGAATCAAGGTCGAGAGCGTAAGTGAAATCGTTTCATAATAAAAAGTTAGCGGCCTGATGCGCGTTTACTGTGTAACAATATGGCATGGAATTGAGATCGGGATCATGGTCGATAACGTTATTGATCGATATAAAATTTGAAAGAATTCATGTATGTATATATAAGCGGGCGGAGCCGCGGGTGAATTATTTATATTGTGAATATAACCAGTGTCTAGATCGGAACTAGAATCAAAATTAATAGTGGAGCCGGGGCCGAAATCTAAACAATAAACAACATCGGGATCATGATTGACACCGTGATAGGTCGATGTAAGAGATGAAAGAATTCATTAGATGTCCACGCGGGCGGAGCCGCAGGTAAAAGCTAAATTAAGGACATAATGATGAAATGCAAACATCTAAGAGGTCTCGAATTATTTAAAGCATTAAATAAAAAATCGACTAAGTGCAAGTCTAACTCGCACACGAAAGGTTTCGTACCACCATAAGATAGGTACACAAAAAAAGAACAAAAATTAAGAATTGATAGAAAACAAAATAATAAACACGATTTTCTGTGGGGACCTCTTTTAATTTTCAACTTTTTTTTTTGTTGTTTTATATAGACTAGTAAGAGATACTGTGAACATTGTAAGCAACTACTTATTGCCATTATTTAAATGGAACAAAACACACCAAAAAGAAACACGTTTCTTGTATGGTAGTCCCCTTCAATTTTTTAATTTAATTTTATATTTATTATTTGTTGTTATCGCGACAATGGAAATACACGCTCCGAAAATTTCATCTGTTTACCAGTATATGAAATAAATCCCGCTGACAGACAGATGGACAGCGAATACTTAGTAATAGGGTCCAGTTGTCACCCACTGGGAACGGAATCCTAAAATAAAGCTTTTAAATTTCCCACCTTTACAGTGCTAGGACGATGTAATTCTAAACGTGACTACTAGATGGCGCAAAATACATTTCTCTACATCGCGCCATAGGTCTGTCGTACATCCGTACCATACTCTCTGAGCGTATTAAGCAAAGCATACTTACCTGGCGTGGGGGACACCGTGATCACAAAGGCGGTTCCCCCAGGGCGAGGCCCTTCCATTGCACTGCGGTTGGGCTGACCCCTGCGATTACCCCTAATGTGGGTAACTCGGACGCGTAATTTTTGGTAGTGGGGACTGCGTACGCGCTGTCCCCCTCATAACACTCTAAATTTCTTTATTCTAGTTGAAGAAACAGTAATTAGAACATAATGTCGAAGACTTGTTCTAAATACTTGATGTCACAATCATGTCCCATAATGACTGTCAGTTCACATGTCACAATAAATGATTCCTAGATTTTAGGTATTTTTATCATTTCAATTAACTGACAGGGCGGTGTATGCTATTATCTGTTATGAACTCTAAATGTAGATATAGTCAATTCAAGATAATCATCACAATTAAACAAACTTAGGACGGTAGCGCTTAATAACATAATGTAGATAATCTTTGTTTTTCATAAAGATGTGCAAGACTTGCGGTGCATTATTAAACTGTTTTTTTTTCTGACCATTTAGTGATATTATAACTAAATTAAAATTACAATAAATAATGTTGTTTCAACAGTGACTTATTTTATAGACTCCACATCTTGTACAACATCGCACACAATACTAGGGTCACATTATTTATTATCTTAAATAAGTGACATCTGTAGTTCAGTTGATAAACTATAACAATTTGAGTAGCAACAAAGATCTTCAAACTTTATGTTAATATGCTAATATATTTTAATTAGAATTTGTAATTATTTACATTATTGGTGGATGCTGAGTTCATGATATTATAAACACATTGAAAGTAAGTTTAAAAACTTTGTTTTTTTTGCTTGTTTTTAATTATGAATAATTAAAAAATATTAGATTTAAAATTAAAATGTGACTTTGAATTTGCTATACAAAAATAAAAATTCTTCTTCGAAATACTTTATATAATGTTGTCACAAATAAGAGGAATTTTAGTGATATATTATTACTTTAAATAGTGGTTTTGAAAAACAAATCTTTCTATTAAGTTATAAACATCAGTATACAATTTTCAATCTATTTAGTCTCATTCTGAAAATGTAAAGGAAAAAAAAACAGATAAGTAAATAAACATATTAAGTTTTATTTATATTATTACTATAATAATTATAAGGACTAAAGAATAAAAAGTTACCGTAAGTACAGATTGAGAATCACCGGATAGTTTTGAGCGGCGCATGTCGCGAACAAAACAAGATAAGTCTAATGTAACATAATATCATATAATACATTTTGTATATTTAACATTAAATATTGTTAAAATATGAAGTTTTTAATCACTGTATTTTAATTGTATTTGATAAGCTTTACAATAATAAATAGCAATAAATAACATTTTTTAAATGAAGAGCTCGCAATCTCTTTTTAAGGTGAATTTTTCGAGGTGTATCAAATATTCATTCTGTATCTGAAATGTGTACATTTATTGATGTACATGGACTTTGTGGTGTAGGATCCACTGGACTAAACGGAACTGAATTTTTCTTTAGACTTTTCCTGCCAGGTTTGCCTATCTGTATATTTTCAGATTGAAAGTGTCTTGAACAAATAGTAGACGTTGTAGATGGTAGTAATTCAGGTTCATGTCTTTCGATTTGGACAAATTTGATCCAATCTTCTCTCTCTGAGCGAAATATGTTTGGGAATCTAACAAAAAGAAATAAAATAGGAATAAATTAATATGAATATTTGTTTTTAAATTGTTTTAGAAAACAATTGCATTTGACATTTAAAAAAAAATGTATAGAATATTTTTTAGACACATGCATGACTGATCTTATATGAGTTCCATTGTTAGTTTCAAGTACGAACGATTAAAATGCACAAAAATACAAATACAATTATTCATAACAATTAAAAATATATTTATAACCTTTCTTCCCAGAACTACAAGTCTGATGTTCCTATGACAAACGCAACGCTACTCTAAAACTTATATTTGTCACTTTCTTGCAAATACAGTTACTTACGTAAACGAAAGAGATAGTTATATCTAATTATGCATTACTTGTGCGACTGCATATCAATATTTCTAATGATAAAATTAATTTGATATAATTACTCACTTAAAGAATGAAACTCCGACTTCTTTCTTCTTCGAATATGTTTTATAATTTCTTAGAACGCAACCAGGCATTTTAAATAGTGATAGAACAACACAAGCACACAAATTTCTCAATGTTTAAAGTTTATGTCAGATCTTATCTCCTTCCAAAGACAATGCAAGACTAAATAAGAAGAAGGAAATTTACCTCTTTAGTTAAACCATCTTTTCTGCGTAAGTGTAAACTCTATTATTTTAATCTCTCTGTGTTTCAAATTTAAAATTTTTCGTAAATCGTTTGTTTGCGAGAGCAGTAGTTTCGTGTTGATTGGCAAATTATATTTTCCTATAACCTGTTATGTTTAATCAACTATTTCCTATTCGTCGTTTACATATCTATATTATACCTACATACTATCCACAGTTTTTTAGAAATAGCGAGTTAAAACGCTGTAATAAAACCATAACTGTGTAAATTGTTTTTGTACAGGAGAGATAACCGCGCTCTCACACACGACCAACCACAGATTATATGTAATTGAATCGATGCGTGTCTATATATTATTTATGGGACGACCGACACATACATAATGCCATTCCACTAAGCGAATGCTCTGGAATGCTCGGTCGGAACTCGAACATTACACTATAGAGTAGTCACCCGACCAAGCGAGAGTCACGTTCAATTGCGCTTGTAGTGATGTGGAACAGTATACGTTACTTTAGACTGCACATCGCGGTAATTTTTTTCATCATTTAATTAGTTATTCCCAACTCTACAAATATTCGTATAATAAACTTACGAAAGAGTTCGACTTTCGAAACGTCTCCGTGATAAAATCTAGTACCAATCGTAATTATGCACTCAACTACGCGAACAAAGCGTTTTATGAGTTCAAACTTGTTAGTCATTTTCAAAGTAATACAGTTAATACATTTTTGTTTCCTAAAATGTAAATACAAGGGTTACAACGCTCTGTAAACAATATTAAAATCAAGTTCTTAATTATAAAAAACAAAGTGTGGGAGGGAAGATAGAACAGCTATGAATCTATAATCATCAGTAGATATATAGCAGTTACTGTAATATAAGGGGGTTCAAAGTTTGTATAGGAGAAATAATAAACCGTAGTTATAATACATGTATTTAATCCACAATGATAAATATAAAACATTTGATAATTTGCAAATATTATTCACGGAAATAGTTAAACTATTGTAGTTAGTGGTGATTCATGATGTGAACAACTAGATAGCTGTCATTGCTATAAGAGATCTATAAAGTACACACAAACATTTAGCATCCATGTGATATATGCATGTGCTATTGTACAGTACCGGTAAAAACTTAATACTGTTAAGGTTTCATTTTCTGCCACTTTGTTTCGTTTTTTATAACACTAAGTTGTTTTCATTAGGCTTTATCATATTTTGAATTTACTTTTAATACATTTAGTTTTACCTGCAATACAAATACAATCCTTTATATTTATGCCCTTTCCTTATAAAAGTTGCAGATATAAAGTTTTTTTTTTAATTTTAATAATTCTCTCTTTTGTCTAATCACTAAATATAATGACTCATTTGTTTTCATACTTCTTGTTTGAAAAATGTTATCATATTCCGCTTTTATAACATGAAACTTTGAGTTATCATAACTCGTTGCAATTATCACAATATTGTAGTTTAAAACATGTTGCGTGATATGTTTTTCTAAATTAAATGATTTTTTGTTCATTAATATACACATTGTGACTACTTTTGGTGTATATTAAGAGGCTGCTAAGATCCATGATCCGGCCAGCTTGGGTGCACCTAAATGGGCTGGCTCGACAGGCGAGATACCATACTCTCACAAAATACAGACCTAATTAAAATCTTCTGCTGTTGCATTTTGTCCAGAGATTGAGAGCTTTGGTAGCCCATTCCTCTACATCCCTCACTCCCCTTTCATCACCCTTCTCTTCTTTCCATCAGATATTCTATTCCTACTTAAAGGTGACGCATTGAAAATTAGTTTAGAATTGTAAGTGTCAATGGGTTGCGACGACCATCTACTCTGTGGTGGTTTGTATGCTCGTGTTCCCCTCGAAAATGCTACAAAAAAGAGTGTAATTTTCAATCATTAATAATTAATTTCTAATAGGATTCGACATTTCTACAAATATTGTCGAGACAAACTTGGGAATTTCTCGTTTAAAAGGTTCAAAATTCATGTAAAATAGAATTTTCAAAAAATGGTATTTTAGAGAAGATTTCAATTTTACATAAATGGTATTTTAGAGAAAATTTCAGTTTTACTTACATGATAAAGTTGAACTTTTATAACTTCATTTAATTTTTTTTGATAATCCTTTATATATCCCGTAACGAGCATTAAATTTCAGAAAAGAATGAGATATCGGCTACTGTTATTTATCGGTAGCCAATGAAATATCGCTTAATTTTATAAACGCGAGCGCTATTGAATAACTAGTTTTTCAATCTAGAAAATGATTAGATATTTTTAAGTTATTTTAATTTTTTATAATTGACTATAATACAAGTTCAAAAAAAAACCTTTTAAAAGTATTGAATATTTTTAAAGTATTATGTTTTAATATCCATTACTGAAATAACGTAATACAACACTTGACAAATCGAGCCAAGCATTCGTTCAAGTTTGTAATTACTCGTTTTCTCTAAACTTCACACTGCTATGTCTCTATTCTGTGGTCGTTACAAGTAATAGGATTTCGGTCGGGCTAACGAATTGTTTTAATTCAAAACATATTTTAGATTAATCAGAATTTACAAAACACTTATTTTAATTCTTGTGTCTGATAACTACCAAATAACCTCCTGGAGTGACAGCGTTTTTTGTGCTTGGTTTCAATTTACTGGTTACTTTAAAAATTATGCGCCGAAGTTTAAACGGAAACGGTAAAAATATCGCATAATCTTTTTTTATTTCTAAAAACAACGCCTTATAAATATATAGTGTCCGTCAATGTTCTTTTGTAAAACGGCAACCACCCGAAACATCGATACAATTTTTAAATTGTAGATATTCAATGCATTGAGGTTTGTATTCTATAATTATTTACATGTGATGAAAGAATCATGGCTCAGGTGTTATTGCGTGTTGAGAACCATCACAAAATGTTAGCTGAGGAGTTTTATAACCAGTTAGTGAAAGGCCAATCGGTGGATGTGATGTTAGCTGCGGCGGGAAGTTTTATAAAAGCTCATAGGCTGGTTCTTGCTATTTCCAGTCCATATTTCAAAGAGTTGTTTGTGGTAAGTATTTTTTTAGCATTGGGAAACCATTCCCCTTATTTTTGAACCAAGGAATATGATTAAATTATTATCCTTGGAAAGAGGGTAGAATAATTATTTAACTTGAGTGATTTGGTTTTATGTGTGATGATAAAAATAAAGTTAATGGAATTAAATTACTTATGTATCTCAAATTTTAAGAGTAATTTAATCTTTTGGTGATAAAAATCATGTGCTTGGGTTCATACAAGTACTGTATTGCAAAAATTTATACAATTGATCATGTCAGACCTTTATATATACTGAAAATAATAGAAATGATACTGTAAAGTTACTTTTTAACATGGACAAGTATAGCTTTGTTCACAAATTATATGGAAATATTATTTTTTACCTCAGAATGAGTCGCAATGTAGTGAGTCACATCATATTGTGACAAAACTATTAATAATGTTTGTAATATTCATTTATTGTCAATTATATTTTATCTTTGTTATTGATACTTCTAGGAAACAAGTCAAATTGGTTATTTCATTTAAAAAAATATATATAATGATTAAACCTTTGTGTTAACACAATCTCTGAAACTATTCATTATGATATAGTATTTGTATATTATTGTGGGTGTATTTTAAATGTTATACTGGCTCATGGTGATTCTTTTTAATATTGTTGAAGATTATTTTCTCTAGTCTTATAATCAATGACAGTGCTTTGTAAATTTTTATTCTTTTGAAATAACAAGTATGTGTAATATATATTACAACTTAGAAATACAATAATTTTATTATGTAGAGTTGATATTTAGCATTTATTTTCAAGTTTTTGCAAATATTATAAGTTAAACCTTTTATTATTTCTAATAGATGTTGTATTTAATTTAAATTGTAAAAAAACATATATAATTATAGCTTTTCATTAATGGTAAAAATTTGCAGGAAAATCCTGAAGATCATCCAGTGGTAATGTTAAAAGATGTGGAACTCTCTGAACTCTGGTTGTTGCTACAATTTATATACTGTGGTGAAGTGAAGTTGCAGCAAAAAGATCTAACAAAATTTCTGAAAGTCGGGGCGATGTTGCAAGTTAAAGGCCTTTTCACTACTGAGGTAGCAATTTTTTTTATTTGTTAATATTTTTTGTATTTTTACTTTTCTTCCACTGATGACAAGAATCAAGTATAATAATGAGTTGATGAGGGATATGTATAGTGGTTCTATTTACTATGGTTACCAAGTGCCACAGGAGAAGAGAAATATTTACTGATTTATGTCTTTCCATTTAAGCATCAATGTTAATAATTACCTGACAGGTGTAAGCTATTTTGTATTAATTTTTCAGGACAAATGTCCAGTGGAAGGAAAGGAGACCCTCGATATAAATTCTGAAAATGATAATATACCACACTGTAAAGCTGAAAGTATCTCCAAAACCAACTTTGAGGTTTCACCGAGTGTTGAGCAAGATGTACTTCCGCCAAAAAGGCCGAAAACTATTGATGACTCCGAATGTAGTTTTAATAATTCATCGTTACCTTCCATTAAGTGAGTCTAAATAACGAGCTATATTTAAAGTGTTTACTACATCTTATTTTTTTAATTCAGCCTAAACCATTTTGTGATGGTATTTTCTTTTCAAATCGATTTGTTTTATTGTCAACTTGTCATGTTTATCTATATTTTAAAATTTTTATTATAAAAATTAAAATGAAAACAAATTATTTTTTTTCAGTCAGGAACATCAAAAATTTGAAGCACTAATTGATCCCAATTATAAAAGACCGTTGGTGAGCAAGGACCACCTTTACAGGAAAAGTTATGTATTGTAACCATTAATATATTCATGTAATATACAAATCAAGCTACTGGACAAGGTACAACCTGATTTTTGTCCCATTTTTGTAAATCCCTTAAAAGTTGCTTTGTCAATGTATAAAAGTGTTATAAATCATTTCTATTTCTGTCATCATTGATTGCAAACTTCCCACAAAAAGTATGTGTAGTATTGTCCAGATATTTATACAGGTTGGAAGAATACAAAGGAGTATACCTTCTTTGAGTGTGTAGTTTGCTTTTTTTTTTTTTGTGATATAGACATGGGAATTATAGTTGGATAAAAAGTTTTCTAAAATTTTAAATGCAAAACATATTTTTGTGTTTGTGGACCCTATGCCTAATGCAAGATGTTTCAATATAAAATGAGAGGAAGGGATGTGTTTTTTTTTTGTGATCAGTGTATGCTCGGTGTATTACAGTGTATTCATCATTACAACATTACAAGGGACTACTCGAACAGCGGCCCGCGAACATCAAGTATATTTAGAATTTACTTAAGATCGCTTTAATATTTACAGGAGCAAATCGTTTGTTTTAAAAGTAATTAACAATATTTTAATAATTAACACAGTAATCAATTAAAATCCTTCCAGCTACATGTTTGGAAATCTTGAATCAGAAAGCCAATCATAAGGAACCACATAAAATGTATAACGTACAATTAGAAATGGCTATTGCTTGTCCATCAAAGTTGATAGACAAAATTATAAAATAACTCACTAGGGTTTGCCCTCATTAAAATTTTCACCAGTTGCGCCTTACCTCTAACCACTTATAATTAATTAAACTATGAGTTAGCCCAATGTAATTTAGATTTAAAATATATGCTAATCACTAAAATATATTTGGTTTTGTTTGCTTTTATTATATTCAAATATTTTACAGTATTTTTGAGTATGATAAGTCAACTAACACCACATCACATGTTCACAATCGTAATAATTAAAGGTTTTCTTAAGGTATGGATTAGTCATAAAAAAAAGGTAAACAAGGATTGAATTAATTTTGTTATAAATATTATAATCTTATCTGCTATTTAGTTTACACAGAATTGAAAATATACCTGACCAAGTGAACACTAATAGAACACTTGTACAGTTATACAAATATTTACTCCTAAAATTCCAATGAGCCACATCACACTTTTCATAAACAAGGAGATGTTTTGGTTATAAAACATAAATAATCACCAACCATGGTGGCTTGAAAATATTATTTATAATCGTCAGGTGTGACATGAACGCGCGTGCATCGGAGGTCACATCAAAAACTTTACAAGAATGTCTGCAGTGCAGTCCCTTGCTGAGCTTTTATAAAGTTTTTTTTTCTTGAAAAGAGTAGTATAATTCTTTTTTTTTTGAGTAAATAAGTAAATAATATATGATTTATTAAATACTGGTATGTAGTCTAGTGTACTTCCAACCTGTATATCTTTAAGAATGCTTTGTTCTTTTTGGCCCCTTATTATTTTTTGATTCTCATTTATTTATTTTTTTCTTTAAATTTAACAGTTGAGATTTTTCCGATATATAGTTTAAGGTCGCTGTTTGAATTGCTATGTGATACAGTTTATGTTTAACATGTATTTTGTAGTTGCTGGTCTAATAATTTCTGATTTTAGACTAAATAAGGCTACAAATTATTAGGTCTAAAACTAGGAATACAGTATAGGCAGGATGCACTGCCAATTTTGGAGTTTGACTGATAACAACATATGGTGGCAAGGCTATAAGCCTTGACACTTTGAAAGACAAGAAGCTATACATTTCCATGTAGAAAAATTTATAAATACTGTAAATTCTTAAAATATTATGATATATTTTAAATGTTATTTTATAACCTATATAAAAAAAAGATGTTTTGCATTTGACTACATTTGACATAACTAGAAGCATTTTAATTATTTCAGTTTAAGAAAACTTTAGAAATTAGCTTGGAAATGTCCAAATTTTTCAGAATTCTCTTATATGTACAATAAAAATTACAATATTTTGAAATTAAATAACATTTTTCGATCATGTTTCACTTAATAGAATATGACTGAAAAAGTTTAGACATAAACATTGTGAATATGAATGTCGGATACATGTAGAGCAAGCATTCATATTTAAATAGGTCTAAGGGCAGATCCTTGGGACTCCATTATCTTCACTGATATGAAATTAAATACAGGAATGGTTAATACATCAAAAGAAAATAAAAACAGAATATTTTAAATATGATGCCACGGGTGTAACTAATCCAATGTTTATTTTATTGATTATACCATCATTGACAAGTATCATCGAATCACTTGATTTTTGAATATCACACTTGATTCATATTCACAGTTGTATTCTCAATTTCACTTGAACACTATTTAAAACTGTTATCTAAATGTCATTTGCAGGTGCTCTAGAAAGGTTACAAAATGAATGCTCGATATGCCACCATCATTTCTCAAACAAATACAATCTAAAAATACATATTAGAGATAAACATGTACAGAATTATCAAAAATGCTGCAATTTATGCCAAAAAGTCATGAGGAACCCATCGTGTTTTCGAGTTCACATGCATAATCATCACAAGAAAGAGTGGGCAGTTCTTTCTAAAATAAATAGCAACACGAAAATGTAAGTTTTAAATATAATTAATTTGTTAGCGATTTCCATTTACTTACAGTGAACTATTTCAATACAAATCAAATTTAATAGTGACACATTGAAATTTTAGCTAAGTGCTAATAATGATTATTTTCTGTTAAAACATATGTGGATGCAGTTCCTTGTTTTTTTTTTTTATAATATAAGCAACTAACTGTGCTTGCAGCTCCGTTCGCATGTACCACATAATAATTCTTTTCTTCTTTTTATAAATAAAGTAGCGAACGAATCACGTTGCCTCCGCCACTTTCTGATAGTCATCCACCTGCAATACCTAATTATATTTATAGAAAATTGACATGTATTATCATGGGTTTTTTTTATGATCTTTTTAAGATCTACAATTACATTAATTCAATATGCCTCTTATTGTTTATTCAGTGTAAGATAGTTAAGAGCCCCAAAAATGTCTTTTTTCTAATTTGATTCACCATCATTGTCACTGCTTATTTTATGTCATGCTAATTATTATTTTAATTTTTTGCAAGACATCTTCCCTAACGTTATATGTCTTTAAGGATATTGTGAAACGCAACAGATCACTGTCACTGATAAACATTTGGAAACCATCTATATAATAACTTTACAAAAGAGCTGTTATTAAATCTACCTTTTAAGTTTACATGCTAACCTTTTTATATGACTATTTTTCTCTACATTCAAATAATCTTACAGTGAATCATCAGTTCTATGACATGCAGTGTAATACACATCGCCATACATACATACATTACCGACAACATCTTAGTTGTTAACAAAGTTTCAATAAACTAAAAATAATTAAAACTTTCCTGCTTTCAACAAGAACATTTATTTGAGCTCATCATCTTATCCATCAAAAATAAAATTGCTGAACAAATTATTAATAAATAAGGAACGCGAGTTTATCTTGTTATTTATAGAATTTCATGAGTAACGTTTGTTTATAATACTTGCATACGAGGTAAATTATAACAAACCATATTAGAGCTTTACAAGAACAATCTAGTACAAAGATAATGTAGTAATGACTAACAGAATGGTCATACTTTATAATGAAACATGTTTTTGTGTAGAAATCTGTTCTGTTTGTTGGGTTAAGGTTATACGTTTATGATGGGTTTCCATTTTCTAACAATAACAACCATGTCCTTATCGTTTATTGTTCGCTATTGCCATTCCAATGAGTAGACATGATGTGTTTAGGCTGAAATACTAAACGCACTTTAATACTTACAGTTGCAAGTTTTTGTTATTTTATAAAAACAATCCCATCTTATCTTAAGTCATAGGTGTAATGTATACATAGGTACAATCATAGTATTAACTTATCAGAAGTCTAATTAAAAAACTTATCAAAAGCAATGGATTTTACAAAGTATTAGACATTTTAAAAATCGATGTGTGCCTAGTTATAATAATACAAAGTGTGTTTTTATCCTTGTACTGTCTTTTTTTTCAAATCTTTATGTAACTAAAACTTTATTATTATGAAAAAAACACTCGGTGCCTTGAGTTTAATTATAGAGATTTGTGATTAGAATAAACAGTTTTTCATTTTAGAAAGAATAATGAATTGAATTTTATGCTCTTAAAAAAAAAAACTAAATGTGCAGTCAGACGTCCCGTCAAGGATGAAATTTTTTTCAATATGCAAAGAAAAAAATAAAATCAAAGAGTTTCATATAATATTTTAGGAAAAATATTCATTAATAAAAATTAAATATAAAATAGTGAATTACAAATTGTATGAAAAAAAAATAAATGTCAAGAGAGAGAATTGCATGGAAGGGGTGTAATGTTTTTTTTTTTTAATTTACCATTTCTACCAACCAACTCGTACCGCAAACCGCATTAAAGAACTTCTTTCCAAAAGCAGTAGTATGAGAAAAAGACTGAATTTATTACAGTTTGTTTACATTTTTATTGTTTTGCATGTTATAATTCCAGGTCAAAAGAATCTCCCAACGAACAGTGAAAACACCTTGGAAATGAAATTACGACTGCAGTTTACCGAACGGAATTAATTGTTTCATTTCTTCCTTCTGTTTCCTCATGTAGCTTTAAGTACAAGATTGTATCTCAATTGTTTTTTTAATATAAATTCTATATCAATCTTATAACCAGCCTCTGTTGCACTATTGTTCTCTTTTTGAAGCTGATTTCTTTATTGTATTAATAAATGTAAAGCGGAAATTGTAAATGATTTGTATATTCCATAGAATGATGTAAATGTGCCACTAGAATTGTAAATTAATATTTTTCTTCTATTGTTTAAAGTAAAAAATGGCAGCTTTTAATTATATATGTATTTTTAGTTTATGTATGATTACTGCACGTTGAATAATATTCTAATGATAGTTCTAAACTGTTCCAACTTGCGGCATTACTAAAGATATTCGCACTAATCATTTTAATGAAATTAGAACTTCGGTTGAAATGGTTTAATTAACAATTTTTCTCATGCTTTGGTGATGTAAACAGCTTTAGTTCCAACAACTGGCCAGTAGACAGCTTATATGATAGTCGTGATGTTGTTTCATGATAAAAATAAGTTTTAGTTTGTAACAAAATATTGAAAATCGATATTTTGGTGAGACTGACATTGGAATATCATATTTTTTGATAACTTTTTCAAGATTTATATTTGTAATTGTATTTATAGCTGTATACATTCCGGTGAAGAAAAAGAAAGAAGAATAACATGTTAAATAATAGCATGTTAATAAATGTAAAAGTGTTAAGGTTTTTTACATAAAATGCAATGACTATACTCATCACAAATGTGTTACTCTTGTCAAAATCATTGAAAATTTTTATACTTGTGTAATAAATAAAAAAGTGAAATTATAGAATAATAGTGTAGTTATTTACCTTGCACAGTGTTATATTTATCTACTACAACCTTAATAACGAGATAAACATAGAAGGTCTTTATTTTACATGTTTTTGTAATGTGTACAGTTTTATATTGTACATTAAAACTTATAGCTAAACTTATATTTATTATTAAAATAGTACATGTATGTATAAATTTATGATGCCAAACAGGGACTTAACCCAGCAAAATACTGCAGAAGTTCACTGCAGTGCTAGTTTTCATTCGGACCCTTTCTGTAATTGCTATTACTTGGTGTCAGAACAGAATGCATGATAAAAAAAACAATGTAGTGCAAATTCATGATATTGTAATTATCGATAATCTTTATATATGTTTGTGTGTCTGTCTGTATATGTATATGCTAATACATTTGCACTTTATACTTCTACAATTCATAAAATGCCCTATCACAAGTACAATTCTGTGTAACATTAAGGACAGCCGGCCCCCAAATAGTAAGCCATATTATATGGCGAGGATTTAATTATATTGTCCAATTTTGCTTGATTAAAAATTTGGGGGTGTTCTTGAAATGCTAAGTGAAAAAATACTTTAATGACCTATTATGAGTTTCTTGTTATATATCATTTGTAAGTTTGCTATATAAACTTGCAAAAAATGTGTCCATAGTAATGTAGCAGCACTAAGTGTATCATCGCGAATAAGAGTGATCCCTCTGGATGATATTTTTTATATAATTGGATCAGAGTTTGGTAGAAAATCTTATGCAAACAAGATTGGTGACATATTGAAAAAGGCCAAATTTTAAGCTTTCAAAACCGAAGCTTACATGATACGATTGATGGATGTCAGTGGGGCAAGAGAGATCTTCAAAGATTATACCATGTGAAAATTTAGTCTCTGCCTACCTTTCTGGTAAAAAAGCGTGAGTTTATATAAATATATGTGTGTGTGCGTGTGTGTATGTATGTACAGATAACTCAACATTAATATATTTTTGGTATAATTTTAGAATTGTGGTAAAAATATATATTAATGTAATACGCTTCGAATCCCTAGGCGAATAGGAAATGATAGACGATATAAATGACAGATTTCTGGAAACTATTCAAGCTGTCGGATCAATATTCTTTAAAATGCAGCAAAAATAAAAATTAGAATCTAATGATAACCAGAATTTAATAATGCAAAGGCAAGATATGAGGTTGGAGTGTTTGTATATTAATGATACATAAAATGACAGATTTCGGAGGCTTTACAACACGTTTTATGTTGTGTGTTTCTATTGAAGAAAATTTAATTTTGTTCAATAGAAAATGGTTTGTGAAATGAAATTTAAATTCCAAAGTATTCATTAAGAATATGTTTATAGATCAAAGCCAGATGACGACACTGAAGGCCGATACGGTCAAAATCATCTCGTCAAAACCAGAAATTTTAAAGGAGATCTAGAATTGCTGTCGGAAGTTACACAAATCGACACTGGTAAAAACCTGTCACCAGCACACCTAATCGAAATGCCATAGTGAAGATGTCCCAAAAGGCAGCCTGTATGAGATTAGAATGGTGCAGAAACAATCTAAAAAGAATAAGGCATTATGACTAACCTCTTAGAGCGAGTGAAAAGTAGATAGTTATCCTCGTCCAGAATTAATTCCGTGATAGTCACTCACTTTACTTCTTTAAAAATGGCAATCATATAGAGGACTATATATTTGTACCGGCTTCACGTACATATGAAATAAAAGTAATTCCTCGTTATGAAGTAACTAAGTAAAAAGAAACTAAGTGCTCAGAGTTGTTAAAAATTTAAAAAGAGGTACAAAGTGGAAAAGTAAATAAAGATAGGGTAAAAATAAAAAAGAAGGGAGAAAGGATAAAGAAGGTAGTGTATATACCAATAGACACAGACAATATATAAAGTAAATTAGACACCTAGAGTAAAAATATATGTGATTCTATTTACAATTTTATGTTAATGACTAATGAATGGGATAAAGAAGGATAGAATTGATTTAGAGGCATAGTATAGGAGAGTAATTGGTAGAGGGACACCAGAGTTTAGAAGATGGTGGTGATCATACAAAGAACAGGAAAGAAAGATGTGGTTTGAGTCCCCGTCGTCCAGACCGCACTCGCGTACCGATGAGTCTCTGATGCGAAGTTTAACTAGGTGCATTGGGGTGGAACAGTGACCAAGTCTCATCCTGCAGATGGTTGATATAGCTTATTTGATCAATTTTAATATATAAAAAAAAAAGGGGCTTATGAGGGACGGATGGTTGAATATGGGGGGTTTTATCCCCACAGGTGGTTGCGTCTTTCGCTACCAGGTCCACGTGTTCGTTTCCTGCAATATCCGTATGGCCGGGATCCCAGGCCAATGCAATCTGTAAACCTTTTTCATGGCACTGGTAAATTTTTTTTCTTATTTCCATTGTTAAGGGGTTGTGAGTTTTGAACTTGAAAGTACAAAAGTGAACCACATCATACACTTTGAAAAATTATACAGAAGTCCGGAGTATTCACATCTATACTTATGCTATGAGTACGTGCATATGCGGACTACGAAAATACTAAATGGGAACTTCAACGACGGTAGTCTTAACGATCTCAAGTTGACCATCGCTATTTTTTATAACATTTTCGAGGAGCAAACAAGCACACACGCCACCAGGGCACCAGAGTGTAGGTGGTCATCGTCGCCCATGGACAAACACAATCTCAGAGGACTCACAAGCGTGTTGCCGGTCTATTGGGTAATAATAGGATATCTGAGGAGGGAGAGTTGGCAACCGGAACTCTCGCTCACTGACCGAAAGCTAACAGTGGAGTGTTCTACGACATTTTATGTTAGTACAATGGCATTAAGTCAATACGAGTTTAAAACGAAAGCGTTGAATTGATCACGTTGCAGCGAGGTGCAAGATCTTAACTCATATATCTCTAAAACGGTTCATCATAGGATTGGATGACATTAAGGTTTTATATAGAAAAAGACATGTACGGCGTCGATTCTAATGGCGGATACTTCAGAATGGCCTACGGGGGCAAGCCAGATTTTTTTAGGTCAGATCGTGTAAACAGGGCATAATATATTCTAGAACATACAATTTCCAGAGAGGGCAGCTGCCCTCCCCTGCCCCCTCTCCCCGGGTATTATCCATGCTCATTTACGACTTGCTAAGGACATAGCTATAATGGCGCAATTGCTGAACAACCCTTAAATTGGCACCGTGAACGACAGACCTCGGTAAAATCGCAAGGGTCTTAAAATTAACACTAATATGACAAAAATCAAGTCGAATCACCATATCATACGCGCTTGTATGATCAAGTTGTTGATGAATACTTAAAACAAATTGTTCTATTAGACTCATGTTACTACAGCGTGGTTGGGCAGCGTTCGAAAAACGCTTACGCGATATCTTCGGGGTTATAGTGTATCTACCTTAGTGCTTCCAAGTTGAAAATTCATTGTCTGTATATCATATTCTACATAAATGACTTTAAAATTTTATGTATATAAAATTTTAAACGACTCGCCCTGGCTTCGCAGTAGCACTAATTGTCTATAGTCGGATAACTTGTGGTGGACGGATGGGGACGATCATGTGACGAAGTTTTAACACATATCTATAGGTAGTATCTGCAACGAACAAGAAAAAAATGCTAACTCTTCTTGCTGTCAAGTAAAAAATGTATTTTTTGTGAAAATGTTTTTTTCGAGAATATTCTAAAATCGAAGTTAAATAGAAAAAAAAAGTGTGTCAGTTCCGACGCACGAATGGAGTTTACTGCTTTAAGATGATATCGTACATATAGATTAGTATAATGGTAAATGAAAGCATCTATTATATTATTCAAAGCATAATACACAATTCATTTATTTATGTTAATAGTAAAACAATTAATTCGTCATTTAAGAAAATATTGAAAATAATTATGTTATACAATAAAATTTTTAGTAAGATTGATTTTCTCTATAATTGACGTTATCTTGCGTAATGTTTATCACAGGAACAATAGCGGTATCATTAAACACTGAAACAATTGGTTTATGGTAACTAAAATATGATACACGAATGTCGGAAGATACATGTGTGATAAATCGTGAAAACATCGCATCAATAATTGTACCATATCTAGTTGTCCCTAGTATTCTGTCAGAAATTAAATCTAAGTTCAGTTCATCTTTCAGAAATTGTATTAAACGGAAACCATCTTCTTTATTAAAATCAATATTAAAATCTCCACCATATAAGTGGAAGTTCATGGTGACGTTTCTTCAATAGTTTTGAACCCCCTTCTGAATACACTAACAATGATTCGTGGAGAAAATCTATTATATTTGTCACATTCTGATTGATTGAAATGTAAACAGACGATTTATTTATTTCAGTAAGCATGACGATAGCGTAACGTCATTTATCTAACACTTGATTTTACTCCCATAAAATTCCATACCCCGGGCCTAAATATGAAATCGATTCATAAGGACTAAACTCCAATAAATCTATTTTTTTTAAACGTGTGGAAAATATGACAAAAAATTGCCAATACCAAAACAAAATTCTATTGTGATTGTTAACAAACTACTTTTAATCGTTTAAGTTCAAAAATCAAAGAAAGATTGAGACAATCAAATATTATATTGATTTGTAAGAAATTGCCAAAAAAACAAAAAAAAAGTGTGTACTTATGCACGCGCGTGAAAAGTTATACTTCTTAGGCTTCATTTAAAAAAAAATCTTTAATTGGATGCAAATAATTAATTACTATAAAATAATAAAAAGACGAGTGGGATAGTCAATATGGTTAAAAAAGTTTAATCTAAATTTTATAATTAAATAAAGTAATATTTATTTTCTTGTACATGGTCTATATCAATTTTATGTTTTTATTTCAAAATTATAACAATTATATGTGAAAAATTGGAATATGTTAATGTTATTTTGTAGCCCTCTTCCATTTTGCAATCAGCTACACAAAACTCGACTGACGTCACTGTTGAATTTGCTAATTCCGCCTGTCTTACAGTTATATTATTATTCGGGGTAATGATATTGGTAGTATCGTTCATATTTTGATAAATGGAAACTCCTTCAGCACCCACTTTTGACACATCAATTATTAGTGTTGTTGCTTTTTTTTGCTAGGGGTTGCTCACTGAACCTCTTGCAATCAACTCCATACTGTAATTTTTGCGTCACTCCGATAAAAATACAATCTCATAATTTTTTCATAACGCGCAAAAAGAAATATAACTTAAAAAATATATTGATCCAACCACTACTAAGCTTCACGGGATCATCCGCTTGGCTGATCTGAAGATTTTCTAAGAATTTCATTAAAATAGGTCAAGTCGTTTTGGATGGAATGTGTATATGTTCCATAAGGGACATACATCTTCATATGATATATATTTCAATAAAATATTTTATCATTTTCTGCTGATTTGTTATACTCTGTGCATACAGTGATGTAAGTACCAAACCTGTAATAAACTTGAAAAAAATCCTATTTTGAATTGGTACTGTGTTCCGACACGCATATGATTTTTGACTGTACTGAGGACTGGGAACAAATAAATATGAATAGGCCAGACTTTTAGGATTAAACAAGTGAAAAATTTATATATTATTCAATTAAACAACTCCACACAGTATATGCAAGAATATAAGACAATTAATGTATCAATCCCTTTATCACACAAATAAGGTCTTTCATTGTAATCACCACCGGTTTATAAAATAAACATATGTTAAGAAATCTGCCTAAAAGAGTCAACAAAGACGGTACATGCTTACTTATTATAACACTGATGTCTTTTACAGGTCATACGCCTATATGTTAAAAATTAAACTACATCTATAAGTAGATTTTAATATATGTATTTATTTGATCGAATTTTACTCATCTCGATATACAACTGCATTTTTGGTTTTTATCTAAATTATCAGCAACATATAAAACAAGACGAAGAAGAAAGCTGCATCAACTGTGGTTCATTTATCTCTAAATCTAAATTAATTTTTGGCAAAGTCTAGCATTATTATTTTTTAGAATTTTCGAAATATTTGATAGTAGTAAAATGGGTCTGTAATTATTAATATCATTTATTTCATCCTGTCTGTGAACCAATATAACTTTTGCTTTTATGGTTAAGCTTGAGACATTATTAAAAAAGGTCACCATCGATAAATTTATCGATTTGCTTTATATTTCGATTTCATTTTAGAAATGGTTTTACAATAACAGGTGCGAGTTCTACAACTCCGTCAGGAAGAGCAGTCTGCTCCTGCAGAGACGCGCGGCGCTATCTGACGAAACCAGGGTCATACTGAACCTAGTCTTAGTTTTCAGGGAAACAAAATAAGATTTGATCTAAAAGAAGCTATTCAACACAGACTATATTCAACATTTCAGATGCAAGTTTTCACTTATTAAAAGCATAGTAATTAATTGTATATAGTTTAATTATAAGGGACAAGAAAAGATACTTATTTTAGAAAGGTATTCAAATTGTTTCACATTCCTTATGAAGATTAATTGTGTAGTTTCTATCTTGTCACCACATTTTCTTCAAATTTTTATATGATTTTCAATAATAAACGGAGTAAATCTAGTAAGTACTATTTTCGCGTTTTTATTTACTGCATCGACCCTTTCATACACAATATCACCAACTAAAAATATTGCTTTAGTTGATTGCGATGACTGGATTCTTTCGTTTCGTTGGCGAACCTGATGTGATTGATCCAATAGCGATATCGGATATCTTGCATAATTTCTATTTGTTGTCGTCTGTATGCCATCATTACGTTGGCACAGATGAGGTATAGACTGCAACCGCTTTACCTGCTGCACCTGGTGATCTTGGTCAGCTCGACCTGACTACTGGTTTTGACGAGCGAAACGAAGCTTCCCTATCTAATGTATTTGCTGTTGTTATTCTCGGATTGTGCCAAAATGTCCATAACAGTGGTCTATTATGGTGGCGAATTTATATTTTTTTGTTTATGTATATGTAGCATTTGCAATGTGTAGTTTTAAATTGATAAACAAGCAATGTTTCTTGAATTTGTATATAGTCACTTACTATTACTAAACTGTGTCCATGCAAGGCCTAAACTAAAAACTAAATTTGAACTATAAATGAAATATATTTTTGTTTGTTTCCATATATTTCAATTTACTTGTTTATAACACAATAAAATGATCAATATATAAAATTTTAGAATTAGGAAATGTAATATCTATATGGTTTAAAATTTAAACCAAAAAATATCTCCACATATTGTTAATAAAAAGTGAATTAATCTAGATTAAATAGATAAACAAATTGAGCACTTGCAAACAAATGATCACAAAACAAATCATATAACACCCAAATATATTTTAATACCATTTACATAATTATGTTGAGCTAGCTTACAGTAGCAAGAATTAAAAATATATTACAATGTTCTCCCCATTTTTCCTTGGGTTTTTCATTTGCTTTTAACAAAAAATGTACACTTTCTTTTTTATAAATCCATTTAATAAAACTAAGGCACGAAAAGAAATAGTGAATAAATTTCATATAAATAGAACAAAAAATTGAGGGTAACAGGGTATCTTGATTAAATATGTATACACACTATTCAAAGAATGACCAATATATATATATATATAGTTAAAACACAATGCAGTTTTTTTCTGTCAACACAAAAATAGCCAGAGTTAGAAGGAGGGGCACTAACTTGACACCTCATTGGAAGACAGGTCTTGAAAATAATAGAAATGTAATGACAAAATATTTCTAGAATTTTATATGAATTTGGTTTGTTAATCTTACTATTATGATGATATATCATGTTTCACGTTGTCACATAGATAAATACTTGTTTGAAAGCTCAAACTCTATTTACAAAAAAAAAAAGCCTTTTTTTAAGATGATAATTATTGAGAGAAGCTAGTAAAGACATCTACCTAATTTTATTCAGAAAAATGTGAAATAAAAGTATAATATAAATTATAAAGTAAAAGCAATTAATAAATTAACCAAATGCAAGTAAGCAATATTGTAATTTTGACGATTAAGCAATGAGTATAACTTGGTGGTTCATAAAACGGCAAAAGTAAGAACGACAAACGTAGATACTTAGTACCATTCGAGATGTTAACATTTACATTACGTCTCCTTATACTAAATATTATAAATATATTAAAAACAAATTATTTAACACAATCACTACATTCATGATTAGCATGAATTAAAAATTACATTTAATTTTTGTTTAACATAAGCTTTGTATAATTCTTAAAATCTTATCATAAAATATCAAATTTCAAGGATCACAAAACCAATCTATAAGTATTCTGACAGTTTGGGGTCTAAAAGTGATTTTAATCAGATTTAATATACACAGCGAATTATGAGAACAGTTCTACCTATATTAAACCAATGTTGTTTTAAACATATAACTCATGTAAAATGTGCATTCAAATGCATAATTTAATGCAATATACATTTGTAAAGTAATGTGACTTACTCTTCTAATTAACTGAGATTTATAACATAATTTCAATAGATTGCTTTTCGTTCTAAGGGGAAATGAGAATGTGACTTGATTACAAAATAACTTTTGGACTATGTTTTGTAGATTAAATTATTTCTGAAAGTGATTATGACAAAAATCCATATCATATTAGAAGTCAGTTTTTTCCTGTACTATATGAGACAAAGACCCAAATATATCAACAAATAACACAATATGCATCCTGTACCAATCCAATAGCACAACTACAATTCGCGAGGTGCATACTACAGCCCATTAAGTCAGTCTTCCATCACATAAATGCCATTGTACAAATTGAATCTTGCCTGGACCATCCGACTGATTTATAGAATCCTTTCATAAAATAAAAGGTAAGCCTGTGCTCTCAGAACTTTCTCTTCGGTAATTTCCTGGACGTTACTGTCTGAAACATAGTACCATTTCCCTGGTGGGGTTTCTGCCAATGGCATGGGGCTTTCTCCTGATTCATATCCTGAAGGTTCACTGTCAGAGTCTCTATCTGCATCTCCGCTTCCTGAAGAACCTGGGCCGACATTAGAGCTTTTAGGTAAGAACCACCATCTGGGATCTCCCGATTTAACGGGCGCCCGAACTTTAACATAAGCTACATAATGGCCTCCATGCATTCCTCCGGAGTGCTCAACTACTCCATACAGAGAATACAACAATTCTCTCTGCCCTCGTGCTACATTTGGTAATTTTTTCAATTTGTCCATTGCACAGAATGGAGCCAAGTCCAAAACAGTAGGGAAGTCAACATGCTTTGACATTTTCCTAAACATACATCGAGGACCGATTTGGAACCTTTTAAGATGCAAGATCAATATGGCCGGGGGACTACTAACTAAGAATCGTTTGGTAGCATTTGTATAAATAGTTTTTCCATCTTTGCCATTTATTCTTTCTGTGCAAGTATCACAACCCACTTTGTTATTACCAGTCAACAGCTCCAAGGCTGTGAATTGGCTGAGGCAAGATTGGATGCTGCATTCACCTTCTTCTGCCATGTATCTCGGAGACAGAGGAGCAGGTCGTAACGATAGCAGAAAATTCTTTTGAATACAATTATCTATATCGACATCAATGATTTTGGGTGTTGGCACAGTGGTTGATGGCAGGTCTAGCGGGCTTTCGGAAGAAACTGGTGATGGGTAGATTGGTTTTTTCTTCTTATCCTCTATGTCTAGATTGAGTTTATATAGATTGTTGGTTACTTCTTGTCGGACATCTGCTGGTTTCACTGTTTCTAAAAGGGATTCATAACTGCTCTCTCCACTGTGTTCCAGCATATTCTTGCAGCCTTGCACGCTTATTCCACGAGCTACTACCTCGTTAGAATATTCGCCTACATACGATATTCTTGAAACTGGTCTTTCAAACTCATTTGCTACTGATGAAATTGTCTGTTTATGCTGAGGACTAATCGACTCCAGATTGATCTCACTAGATAGAGAGCTGTGACTTCCTAGATCCTTAACATTCATAGGGGAGTCAACATTGTCAACAGTTTCTGTTGAATTGTGTTTTGTTGCTTCAGGACTTGCAACTCCTGAATCGGGATTCGACAAATTTTCAAGAGAAATCAATGGTTTATATTCTAATGGTATAGCCATATTCATGCTTATTGGTGTATTTTCTATTACATTCATTTTGTCTTTGTCAGTGTTTTCTGGTGTACCTCCAGTTTTTTCTTTATAATCTGAGGGACTCATTCTAATTAAATCAGAATTAATTTTTTCTGAGTTATAACTTGACTCCATATGATAGGTGGCAAAGTTTGCAGCTGTGTGAGCAATTTGTGGTGGAGCTACAGCAGTGACAATTTGACTTTCTATTGCTCTGGGCATATCTTCCAAATTGTCTTCAACATCAGCATCAGACTGTTCAGAAGAAGACTTAGCTTCTTCTTTAGGCGTAGTAGAATTGGTATCACCAATATTATCTTCTTTTGTAGGATTAACAGCTGTAATTGACAAAATACAATTTTATAAATAAAATAATAACACTAACAGTACAGACACAAAGAAAAATAATTTATTGCAAAATTTTAACTTTACACTATCTTTTTTAACTTAATGCAATTATTTAATTAGACAAATTTACTGCTTTAACAAGCAATAAATTTGTCTTTTTTGAGTTGTCTGAGCTCAAAAATCTAGTTTCAATAAGTTTTGAGCTATTCCAGTTCAAAAATCCAGATAATTAAAAAAAAAATTTGTAATAATTCAAGTACAATAATATTTGAATGAGTTGTTCAATTTGGATCTAATTTGCGGCTGTCAACTCAGTATTGTAAGCAGAAAAAATAAATAATAAAAAAAAAATAAAAAAACCCGACTGCAAAAAATTAACAAATAAGCAACGCACTAAAAAGACTAAAACAAAATTGAGGAAACAATCTACTTATATTAAAATAAAATTTATTTTGGTTTAACAGACTACGTTATGCATTGCAAACCTAAGTTAAATAAATTACATTATATTAGGTAGCAGACGGGACCCATTAATTTTCTTACAATTTATAATTTGCCAATGGGTGTTGCCAATGGATTTCGATGCGGTTTGCGTCGATCGACGTTGTTTGGAGAGGGATATTTTATCAAATTTTGGAACTTATTGATTGGGTTAAAAATTATTCCAAAAAAATTTTTTTTTATTTAATAGTATTTCTTGACAAAAAACAACCAATTTCAATGTAGTTTGCAACAATAAATACACACACACACACAGAGAAAACTGTCTAAATAGAGTCCTAGGATCCTAAAATGTTAAGATCTCTTAAAAACTATTTGATGGAAATTATTAGATATATACTATTTTTTGATTGAAAACAGTAAATACCCGATTTCAAAAAATTTTTCAAATTTCATAGCGGAAAGTTAAAAATTGTATGTGGTATTTGATTTTGTCTAATAAAATCCATTAATCTGATTGTCTTCAAATTTTGAATACAGCAACCATATATCGGCGCTAAACAGGAGCTTATATATAAAAACAAAAACCTTTTTAATTCTTAGTTTAAGTTTATGCAAAATTGATTGTACTAATAATCCTAGCATATTATAATAACCAAATTTTGTGCTTGTTTTCCTGATAACCCGTTCAATTACTAACAAACATAGGTAATGTTATGAAAAAGCCATGGATCAATACTGAGGTTAAAATTGAAAGATGATATTGGGACTTCACCTTTGTCTTTGTGTTTGCGTGCAGCCTTTCGTGCCGCATTCTTTTCTTTCTTAAGCTGATGTTTGGATGGCTTGTTCTCCTCTTGAGTATTATAAATATTTTCTTCTGGAAATAATAACATTTTGTTTTATTTAATGTCATACAAATTATTTAAATATCTGAAAGTATTGTGAGTTTATGACACTATTTATTACTAGTAATCAATAAATCTTCGATAAAGATTTAGCTGTATTAAGTAACTAAATCTTTATTAATAAAGAAAAAAAAAATTTTTGTATAATATTAGAACATTAATAGTATTAAGCCGTGTTAAGTATATTTGATGACAGTACAGATGAACATAGCGAAAGAGTATGGAGCCCCCATCTAAATCACGGTATTAATGTAATATGTAGGTATCACTGACAATTTCTGGAATGAATGAGAAAAAATTACTATGAATGGTCAAAAATAAATTTATTGTTTTTCAAAATATTCTCCATTAGCATAAATGTACTTTTTCATATGCATAAACCAATTTTGAAAACATTTATGCTACTCCTCTCTGGTGACTTCGGAAACATGTTCTTCACACTTTTTGACATCCTTTTCTGGTGATGATAATTTTGATCACTTAATGAATTGTTTTTGTAAAGTTTTGTAAAAAAGTCACAAGGTGCCAGGTCAGTATTGGATGCAGGATTATTGATAAATTTTACGTTTCTCTCTTTCAAACATTTATTTGCAAGATGATATGAAGTTTGCAGTTATTTTTATGGAGTTCGTCAATAACTCCCGACAAACAAACGGTCATATATGTCTATTCAAGGTACGTTAATTCTCCAAAAGCAACAATAGCCATGTATCCGCTTCTTCACACTTCGCTCGCGCGCCACTTTGGTTGGTTTCGGTTCATCTTGATAGACCCATATGGTTGATTGCTGCTTTGTTTACTATGTTCCACACCAAATTTGACACCCCTTTCTTAAATATGGTAAGCATGGCATTGCACCAAGTAACGCGGTCCGTTTTTTGAGAAAATTATCTTGAATTTGTACATAAAATATGAAAATACTTTTTCCCTGACCTAATATGTTTAATTTAATTTTTATCAGCTGTTTTATTAAATTACATTCAATTCAATAATACAATTCAATGTACAAAAAATGGAAGCTGAAATTTATTTGTCATTTGCAAATTGAATATTTAATTTTAAGACTGTAAATCATACCTTGGGGTGTCTTTCTTCTGACAACAGCAGGAGGCTGAGGGCGTGCAGCAGCCACTGGTAGCGATAGGTCCAAAAAATATTCAGTGCGATCAGATTGATGGAAGCACTCTTGACATTCTAAGGTTGACACCAGAAATCCACGGAATACCTTTAATCACAAAAAGGGATCCTTATAAATGGTTTAAGTCAGTACAAAATTTTTCATAATGTGAAAAATTAAATAGACATTAAGATCTTGTTTACTTTCCCTTATGGATTTTTCCAAAATAATCCAACATTTTCTTAAGACCGTTCTTGTTCGATTATGCGATGATTTGCCTTAGTTTACCTTGTTTGTTTAGAGGTGAATGGAACACATGTGGAAAGTCAAACTATATTTAATAATACCATCGACAACCTTTAGATCAATAACAACATTAAGTGTCTTTTATAGGTAAGTAACATTCTTTAAAAATACTATGTCACGATTACAATATAGCATATTGAGTGTCTGTAGTAGGAGCCCGAGTGCGCGACGGAATTCGAGTTCGTAGGGACGCGCCGACTGCGTAGGCGCATGCAGTCTGACTGAACATGTATTAGGGTTGTATTATATTTATTATTCATAAATATATTTCCAATTATATATTTTTATTGTGGTTAATTAGGCAAAATTGTTCTAAAACAAATGAGATTATGGATATTTGCAAAAAGATGAATGATTGAATCCACTTGTATATATTCAGATATACAGAAATTTCTAGAATAAGAAAGAAAAATTTTACTTAAAACTACATACAAATCAGTTGGTGCAAGTTATATATTAACATACTAATTTAAATAAATATGTTGTTACCATTTATTTACTAGTTTAGTAGATACACTATGTACTTGACAATAGTTAACATAATTTAAAACTTGTATTAATCTCATATCTCCAAATCTTATTACTGTAACAGTCATGTTAAATGTTAATATTTTTTTTCTTTTATTTTAAAACTACATTGAATGTGGTTCCAAGTGCATATATATATATTATGTGCAATGCAGATTGATACAAATGAAATGTATAAAATTATTAATAAAGAATTCTGTCAATTTGTTTGACAATAAAAACAGATAAAATGTTAATCTGAATTCAAATAACAGAATTATACACTGCAAAGTGTCTTTGGTTTAATTTTTCATTTCAAGTTTTTATATCCAATGTAAATAAATATTCTAATTATTTATTTTAGAAACCTACCTTAAGATAGGAAGTATGATGTTATATGTAAGTAAATAAGAATTCACATTTTTTTAATTTAAAATAATTAATTATAACTCAAAACCTTATTGAACACACAAATTGGAAATAATAGACCTTAAATTTAGTTGATTGTAAAACATAATCAATTAAATAACTATTGATATAATTAACTTGGTTCAGATATATGGTGTAAACGAATCAAAACAGAAACATATAATGTAGGCATCATTGCAATTTGCTTGGTTTAGCTTAAAATTCATGCATTAATACTTTCTTTATACTTTATATAGCAACAACCATTCTCTAATATTCAGAAATACATTAATATTTAAACATGTATAAATATTTAAAATAAGGTTTGTCAGTATTATTGTTTATCAATTTACAAAAGGTTCTAACAAGTCTTTGAAGTGCCAAAATGTCTATGACACCCGAGGCCATAAACAGCAGCTTTTCTTTTACTATTGTTAATTGCCTCGAATAAATGCCATTAGTCTTGGTAATACGACAGCAAAAAACATCAGGCAAAATTAACAGACTATGTATTTGGAATAACTTAATTATTTATTGGAATGAATAAATATATTATTGTGATTAGTAAAATTTGGTTATTTTTCTCTTTTCATTTTACATAAAGAAAAATCTTTATTACAAAAAAATAAAGCTCAATCCCTTGATTTTCATTATAAGTTTAAAAGGTATATTTCATTGTACTTTTTAGATAAGTAACAAAACCATTCCAGTGGCACAATGTAATATATTAAAGTATTGTTGGATGTTGTTCATTCTCATTTCTATGTTATATGATATTCATTAAAAAAATATTTTTAATACATTATTTATCTGTTTAACTAAATAAAAAAAAAAAATAATTTGCACGTTTTTTAATAGGAAAATGCAAAACAAAATATCCAGACATGTAAAATAAATTGCTAAACATGGTTGCATGCAAATTTATTAATTGCCTATTGCTTGTTTCACTCATAAAAAAAAAGCCAGGTAAGCTGAATTATCATCATCATCATCGCTCAACCTTCAGCCAGTCGCAATGTCTGAAAGGGACAAGTCCCGATACACCGAAGGGAGCGTAAATATCGGGGGGAGTGTAGGTTCTAGCTTGAATTAGGAGTGACGGGAGAACAAAAGCCAGGTATGCTGAATATATAAATATACAAAACTGGGTATTGCCCACAGTTTCGGCGATGTGGGCCATATAATGTATGCCCATGCCTTTTGTATCCGACAATCTTTATCAATATGATCAAGATCTTGGTCTTGTTTTCAATTTCAGTTTCGATTTCACTATTGGCTGTGATTGATTTCATTGTGGTCGTTGGTCTAGATTGTGATCTCTGTCCTCCTCTTGATTACTATGGTAGTTTCATACTGGATTTCGATGTCCATTATAAACTCGTTTTTGATCTAAATGAATGATTCCAATGCCGGTTCTACTCTCGAATCACTATATATTGAGAGTATTAATAGGCTTTACAATAATCTGACTTCAAAACTAATGGAACCCCCATACAAATTTACCTCACTATATGAATTAAATGCAATCTGTAAATTTCCAATGTCCAAAAACATTAAAAAACATTTTTCTTTATTACGAACAAAAGTATTTAATATCAAATACACAACGAACAATGGAATCAATGGAATGGAAGCAAATAAGATCGAGGACAGGTCCGGAAATCATTATAGAGGATACACTGTAATTTCATATTTTATACCACAACATTCTAATATTATTATTTATTATTATAATTTTACACCACAGTATTACAACATTGTTATTAATAAGTGGTATGTATAGATAAGTTATGCTTTGTAAGTCACTCAAAAACCAACTCAAGGTGTTATTGTTGTGGTTGTTACAACATAGGAATGCAGTCATATGATTTTTAGAAATATAACCAATAATAATATTTGCAAATACTTGTTAAAAAATAATGCTACATCACACTCAATTAAAAACATTACCTGAACTTTTTAATTTTAGTCCTAATAATATTTAATATCCAAAAATAATACAATTTTATCGAAATACCTGTTCAGGTCTTAACATTGTATCTGAAGCCTGCTGTCCATAGAACTTGACTTTCTGCTTCACCTCCCCATCCACCTTGGCTGGATCCACTTTTGAGCTCATACCCAAACTAACCAATATGACTGATTGATAACGTCGCAAATCTTCTGATCTAAAAATATTATCATATTTAATATTAATGCTAGGCAGACATAGCATTAGGATTCATCTTTAAAATTTTTATAGAATTTACTAAATGAAATTTGGCAATCCAAGATGACCACTCGGCCACCAGTGCATGGCAAATTGCCAAGTACTGGAGGCCTTGAATTTGAATTGAATTCCTACTACTACATAGCTATATGAAAAGGCGATTTCTTAAAAAAAAATACATCTGTGGTTATTTTCTGTCTTTACCATCTATCTCCAACATTTTAATAGTTTACTATCACTTTTTTAAGTGTTGTGCATGATCAAATGTGGTAAACTGTGATTTTTTTCCATTATAAATGGAAAAGGATTTTTTTTTAATCCTTACAAATAAATGCAAGTCCTACAAATCATTATAATACTTACAAATTATCACAATCATAACAATGTTTACAAATCATATAATTTTTACAAAAGAGCAGTGTATAACCATTTTAATGCAAGTACCCAAATACAATTGTACTTCGCGAAAATTCCGGTATCTAAAAAATCTATAAAGACTAGCCATTCAGTTGTTGGGCACTAATAGTCATTCAAAAGAAGACCTATGTGAAATGGCAACAACAATTTGAATGCAGGGAGAAATCACATACACTATATCTGTTATTATGAAAAAAAAAAAATACTGTTTGACACAAGTTTCACCTGACTGCTTCCAACAAATGTCGCAACAGTTCATGAGCATCGTGCTGGTCACCCCCACCAAACTGGGGTAACTTGCTGGTCAGGGCTGACAGCAAACGTCTCGGTGTGAACACTCCTCCATCGCCTGGTAATAAGCATTGACAATTTACAATTATTTCACTTACACAAACATATTGCAATTGAACTTGTATAAAACACTAGATTCAAGCCATGTGTTTGACAAATGACTATACTAACAGCAATACCGAGTTTGAATTGAGACGTTATTAGAATTGGAACTGAAACTAAAATAGAAATTGAAAGTATTACCAAAGACTGGAACAAAGAAAATGGAATCAGAATCAAAACTGGGATCCAAACTTAAAGCAGAACTAAGAACGGATTTGAAAATGGAGTCAAAATTGTAAACAGCACTGGGTAGTAAATCATAATCAGGATTGGAGGCAAAATCAAAAGTGTATAATGATCCAAAGAATACGAAAAATGAAAGAAACTCATAATATGACGGAAAGAAGAAATCAATTATAATTTTTAAGAATTGTAATTGTTAAGTATAACAACATTACAATTACAACAACTATTCAAGTTTATCGAAATATATTACGATAATTAAAACCAATGTTTTCTCAATAACGTATAAAAAAAATTATCTAAATCACATGACATAATAAATTACCAAATATCTACTAATAACCTGCAAAAACAAAAAAAAAACCAAATATTTAAAATGGTCAAATCAGAAGAGCTTAAGTCAATTTTGTTCAGTCTCACTAATGTCTGGTCACAAACTAAGCACCGAGGCTTAGTTTGGGACCAGACGACACTGTGTGCTTAAATCAATTGTAATTGATAATTTAACTTTTGGTGGTGCATATTTTACTATTGTTATATTGTTCTTTTATTAGAATTTTAATCCCACATTCGATTAATGTCACAGTGGTTCTAACTTATATTCAATTTTAAATCAAATAAGAAATAAGACATTTAAAAAAAATGCTGAAAACGAAACCCATTAAGGAAAACATTCAGTCATTACAAAATTAAAATCTTCAGTCATTGTCTGGTAATACAAGTACTAATATAATGATAAATAAGGAAATTTATTTAAAAACTATTTTTAATTATGACATTTTACTGTTATTTTTAAATTTAGAAATGATCTGTTCTTATATTGTACAATTTTTTTTTTTAGTATATGACACATACAATAAAACTGACCAAGAGCATGTCAGACCATGCTTATTATAGAGTTCTGAAGCCATCATTACAAAGAAATGCATTACAGATGAAAAAAGTATATTGTTACACTTTTTCCATGTTTCTCGCACAAAATAGTTTTACAATTACTTTATTCACCTGTAATTAGAAAAACAAGAATGTATGTCGACTTTTACTATGAAACTAGTGTAAGCTAAAGTACATCACAAAAGAGCATATCTTCAAAGTACTTATGTGCTTTTGTTGAAAAGTGCAGTTTTTAGGCAATACCGCAAAACAATTTTAGTCGAAAGTATTTATGAAGCGTTACCTTAGTTATTTTTTTCATATTTTTTGGACATATGATTTAAAATATAAAGGGGTAAAACACAATTTGTGCAATATTTGGAGCGGGTATTTCTGAAATTTTTCATGTAATAAATAAAATTGTTTAGAAACCTTGTTTTTAAAAGAAATGTCGAAATATGTGCCACTTGTTGATGTTTGCTGAAAACTTTTTTTTTAAGCTTGTGTTACATGTATGATGTGCCCTCATATATATATTTATTTTTGTTATTAACTACCAAACTAAGCGACTTACACAACTACACTATAAATTTCATCAATGTGTCATGTAGTTTTTGAATAAAATGCCTGTGACATATGGATGAGCGGAGGGACAGACATGGAAAAATGATTAGGGTTCCATTTTTGCCACTTTGGTTCAAAACTCTAGAAATCATATTATTTGTGAATTAACATGACATTTAATATGTAAAAAACAAAGAATTGAGAATATTTCCATAAACTTTAAAAAGTAAAATAATTTCATGCCAAAATTAGTAAATTCCACGACCACAAATATAAATTTCGGTGACTGATTTAAATAATAATCTTTTGAAATAATTAATTTCTTCAATTATAATGTACAATGTACCTGCTTGTAATTCAGCTAATGTTTCAGCCAAAGTGCGAGTTAGTGTCCCCCATTCGCCTAATTGTCCAGTGATTGGAGGTAAGTCAACTTCTTTTGTTTCATCTTTATCTATTCCTTTTAACTTTAATTTTCCACCTGGCAAAGTAAATCTTTCACCAGGAGTAGACATCTCCTGTAAGACTTGCAATAAATATGGAGTTTGAACTAAACATTGCATTACAGAATTGAAAAAACAAGTGTTTCCCAAATTTGAAAGTCCTCGGACACGAGGTAAATTTGTTGTCACAGCTTTTTCCTTTCCTTTGAACATTGCGGGTTCTGTTTTGATTATAGTTTCCAAAGCAGGGGGTAATTCTATAGCAGGAGAAAACTTGATATTACTCGCTGCTACTGCTTGCTTCTTCAAATATTCGACACATTCATGTAATTTCTTACTACTGGATGCTGTGATCTCATTGTTGCACTTATAACAAAATACTTCCCAAGTGGTAGTGTTAACTGTAAGAGAATGGCAATCGGAGTGCGGCGTCATGAAATGATTAAGAGCATGTTTGTTTTTGGCACGTCCACACAGCTGAGTTCCGCATCGTAAACACATCCACAAAGACAAGTCAATTTCGAAATCAGGATCATCATCCAAAACGGGCATCTTCCTACATTCGCAGCATTCTTTTTCGAAACGAAAAGTTTTCAGAGCTTTCTTTAGCCTAGTTATGTCGACAGCCTTCGTGACGTGTGGGCATGCTGACTTGACATTCTCATCACAGGATTCAGTCGACTCATCCTCGTGCTCACCGGGATCGCTTTGTCTCTTTTTCTTAACCATTGTGAATAGCGCACGGGTTCTGAAAGTATCGTAAAGAAAATGTTATTAGTACTGAAACAAGGAAAGAAATGTGACAAGTATGTCTTAACTGTCGAATGTGTGACAGCACCTAAATTTTATATACAGGTTATTTAATAAAATACGTGGGTATATATATTTGCGTACAACACTTACAATTACATAAAGACGGGCCAAAATTAATTTAACAACAATAATTCAATGAGTGTAAATTTTACTAAGTTTAATACTATGTACTTCTATCCAGTTCCTTTTAGCAGAATTGTCACAAAGACTAAAGATAAAATACCATAGAGTATATATTAACTAGTGTAGATTATTTCTGACCCATAGAGTATTTTCATACGAATGTATGTAGGTATTATGATATATATCCGATTTTAAGACATAGAAATATAAAAAGTTATGTGGTCATAAACTTTCAATATTTCGTTAATCAAATTAAATACTTGAATATTATAAACAATAAATAGTACAACTGTCATAAGAACTCTTTATGGCTATCTATGATTAAGTTTTAAAAATTTGGCAACTTGTTACCACTGCCTATCAAATGTATTGTAAGAAATGGGAGAAACAGCTAAAACCCAAACGTGGCTGAAAATGACGCAAAAATGTTAAACAATCTAGATATTTCTTTAAAAGCTAAAAAAGGTCACTGAATTGTGCAGCTACTGGCTATAGCTGAATTTAATCTGTATGACTTGGACTTTTATTTACCTATTATTGAATAGTTTATTTTCCAAAACTGCCCATAGTGTACGGCTTTACATTCCAGTAACTATTAATGTTTATTGAAACACCTAGCTTCTTTTATATTCTCGATATTTTTTCCGTTTTAATTACATTTTGATTATAAAATATTTTACTTTTGTTTTCATTTGACACTATGTAGTAGTTTATAGTGATTAATTGAAGGCGTTTTTTATAAACAACAAAATACAATGCATAATTAATTATGTTTATACTTGTTAAGGGTCTAAAAAATCTTATAAATTTTATTAGTCAATATAATCATCGACTTGGTACTGTGAATGAATTCAATCATTGTATCCACTTACGGTTAGCAAATTTCGTAGTTACTTTGTAAACTAATTGTGATCATGAGGATTTTTTAACAGTTTTCTGGATCTAGATCACCGATAAACAATCGAGTTCGTGACTATTCTTATTTAGATATAAACCTGATGTTTGGCAAAAGTATTTTTCCCCGAGTCTACCACCGACCATTTTAAAGTGCACGCTTACATTTTATTAACGCTCATGGCCAAACAAAGAATTAGTAACAACATTATTTTTTATACTTTACCACTACCTCTTAATTCATCAGTTCGGATGTATATAGGATTTTGAGTGCTGACAGATAATCTTATTATAATGTATATTCTGTGGTCTTATTTCTGCGATAAGTACGTTCATACGTTAAGTGTAATCAACTGAAAGTGATTTTTGTAACTATTCATTGTACCTTTGTGTTACTAAATACATATCTTTTGCTGTTTAAGGCATTTTATTTTAATCAAGTTTCAGTTCACAATACCCTATGGCGTTATTACTAAATAACGTTCAAGAATAACGATTTAGAAATAGGTACGAAAAGACATTGTTTGTTGACTGACTTTAAAATTGAGTTTCCATTTCTCATATCTTTTCTTTAAATATTATTGTATTTTTGTATTCTTGTCGCATTATTTGAGCAAGTTCTATAATGCAGCTTGCGGTAGGAATTGATTGATTGAAATTGTAATATAATAAAAAAGCTTTACACAACCTCTATGCAACTTTGTCTTTCTTTATCTGGTTTGAAAATGAATATTTAATATTTCTTTATGTAATTTGTAATTCAATGTTTCATATTAATTTTTTTATAAATTAATATTTTTCTTTTAATATTAAAATACTCTTTTTGATATTTTCGTTACTTTGTATTGTTTATACTGAAAAGAAACTTAGGTCATAATGGAGGAGACCTCTTTTAAGAACTAAGATTGATTGTGTTCAATCCGGTTTTGGTGAATCTTTTTCTTGGTTTCGAATACTCTTTGTATCTTTTGTCATTCGTTATAATTAGCTGTGTGTTCGACGCTGTACATAGCGCAAGTGCGTTTTCTCTCCGAGTTTTTAATGTGTATGCATTTGTTGGATGGTACACTTCACACAACACGGCCACGTACGCCATTGAGCGGTTACCAGTCCGTATTGTTAGCAGCAAAGATACTGCTTAAATGATACTCCTTTCTTGTATAGAGCTTCTATAGTGATGCCAGAAAAGTTACAATTATGTAATTTGTTATAAAACGTCTTTGGTAATATCGGGTTTGTTTAGAATTGCCATTACTAATCCCATGACTGTGGTGTATCTTTAATACAGTTTATGCGAGTGAATGCCATGTCCTTGTTAGCTACGTTTGTTAGGTTATTTAAGTTAGTCTTGAACTTTTCAGTACTGAATTCAGTTAATACCGTCAATGTCGGTCTTAATTTTCGTGCCTCGTTTTGAATATGAGTATAGAAAGCGACGTTTTTGATTGTTAGGAAACTGTTAAGTTTCCTAATATCTGGGATGATGTGGACCGTGTGGACCTCTATCAACGAAATTGCCAGCATATGATTATTAAATCTACATGTTCTGTTTTTGTGTTTTGAGATGTGCTGAAATAGGTATTCCCCATTCTATGAAGGGCTGCAGAACTAGAAAAGTTATGATAGCTATTTTAATAGAGAAATTTTCACTTGAGAAGAGATTGAGTTAATGTCGTAGATTATAATACATAATTATTATGCGAAAGTTATCAAAAAAATAAATGTCAACTTTAGTTTTGTAAATTTGTCATTATATTTTAGGGAAAAGGGTCTTTTCATATGGCGAAGTTGCTGTTATAACGTAGTTTAGAAAAAAAAATGAATTACAATTTTATTAATGTACTTTACATTACAATACGAATACATAAAAGACTTAGCTATGTTTGCGCCATCTACACTTAGTATTCATGGTTTAACTGTAAAAAAAAATCGATTTCACGATTAATTGAGTTAGAACACATCACTATTGAAAATATGTAACGTCAACACAACATGATCGTGATGGAATTTAATTATCAAAATTTTGTAAATCTTTATTGATTTGTTAGTTAAGTAGAAATATTTTTGGTAAAAGCTCACAAAGAGTATTTATTATTAAAATTAAGCTATAGTTTGAATTTATGTATTCTGAACTGTTGTTTTGTAAAGTTCTTCAAGATGTCTTTGCCAGGAAATGGAATTTTCGTGGTGCAAGGCGAGATGGCTATGCTCGTCACTGCTATGAGAAGAAGCACCCGATGGGGTTCACACACCTTTCCTAATGAAGAGTATGATGTCCTCATGAGAACCTTTCAAGACCTTAAAACAATATTAAACCAAGTAGATGATCTCAGGTTGTTAGACCCTGCTACATACTTGAGTCCTTTTCTTGAAGTGATCCGCAGCAAAGAGACAACTGGACCAGTGACTAGTTTAGCTCTGTCAGCCATACATAAGTTTTTGTCTTATGGACTGATAGGTAAATGGCTATATATTTTCATGGCTCAAATTCTATCTAATGATATAAATAAGACTAAACTTGAAAAATTCATTTTATTATATGATGGTTAATTTAGTATGGGTATTTTAGTTATGCATCCTAAAGGTGAAACTCATTTTGATTTTCTTTAATGCTTATGACAGTAGTAAATATTTCAAATGAACATTCCAGACCCAACTCATCCAAGTGTGCCTGCAACAGTAGAAGACATTGCAGATGCTGTTACTCATGCTCGTTTTGTTGGCACCGATCATTCATCTGATGGTGTAGTTCTTATGAAAATTTTGCAAGTATGTATGTCTCTACTATACCAACCTTTAATTGAATGGAACTAGGATTTGCAATTACATTTTATTAGCCTAGTTATAATTTTTTATAGCAATATATTATGAATTATATATAGTAATTAATTATGATGTTGATGATTAAGTGTTATAAAGTATGAGTTACAATCTACCACTTTAACGGAAAAATGTTACTATAATAGTCAATACTTATGTATGTCATGTTATAAGTTGTATTTTGGCCTTTTTTCCAAGAAGTTGAACAGAAATCATAGATCTCCAAGAACAATTTTGCAATGCTTTTTTGCTTCACTGACATCCATTGATTGTTTAATGCAAACTTTGAGTGTTTAAAATTTGGTCCCTCTTCAAAATACCATCAATTTGGTCTGCATAAGATTTTCTAGGTTAGTCCTTTGTGTGTCTAGAATAATAACAATAAAATTAGACAAAACTACAAAAAAAAAAGACCACAGATAGATAGTTGTTTAAGAAAAACCTTTGCTGTTTAGAATAATTTTAAAGAAATCAAAAAAATCCCTACAGTGTATCGAAAAAAAATATATAAATATTATTCAATTATGGGTTTAATGACATAGAGCCTGGTATCTTTTATTCAATATAGTTTTTTTTTCTTACCTATAAAAGTATAACATGGAATTATAAAAAATTGTTTTAGTTTGAATCTTTCTTATGTTGTAGGTACTGCGTACTCTAATGCTTAGTCCCGAAGGTGTGATGCTGACAGATGAAAGTGTATGTGAAATTATGCTCAGTTGTTTTAGAATATGCTTTGAAACAAGACTTACAGGTACCTTTCTATAAAATTATTCCAATTCTTCTTTGAAATTGTTAGATTCAAAATAAAAATTGAGATGTATACATATACAATATACTTTGGATATAAAACCAAATTGGTTTTTAATTTATAATGATTTGTTAGGTAATACATATTTTTGGTAATAGGTAATAATTACTTATTTGATTAAAATTATCATTGCAATCAAGAAAACATTAAGAAAAACTTACAATTATTATTGTAATTCATAATCACTAATGTACATGACCTCCTATTATTGCACATAACAAAGTTTCTGTATGTTCCAGAACTATTAAGACGTAATGCCGAGCAGTGTTTAAGAGACATGACTCAACTCATATTCATGAGGTTACCCCAATTTCCATTGGAAGATCCAGCTACAGGAACTAATTTCAACTCGACTATCGGCCTATCCTTGAAAAAAAAAGATAAAAGCAATAGAAAGAAAAGTAACTGTCTAGTTTTAATATTATTATTTTATTACTTTATGTAAAAGAAAAACAATTTAAGTTTAAGGAAAAATAACTATTTTAAATAATATATTAATCTTTGTAATTTCAACTTTTCTTTAACTCTTGATGTATTTAATTCAGTTGTGTGATAACAGATGGCGCATCATGCATTTAGTAACATAAGGGTTTTATGTATGTGCACTAAAGGGGATGAGCTGTTCTATGTTGTAAGCTTCAGAAAAGGGTGTTTGCTGCTTTGATGGCACGTGTGCTCTCACGGGCGCGCGGGGTATGGTTATCAAGACATACCCAACACATAATTTTTTTATTAAGGAGGCAGTTGGTACCTTTATGTACTGGCGTCTCCTTTTGTTATTAATGTATAAGGAGTTAATTCTAATTCAACATTTAAAGGTGTGATATATATAAATGCACATACACAATACCACAAGTGTAGAATTTCTTCTTTGATCTTTTACTAAATGTTGATAATGTAGAGTTGTCTCAAGGAAACAATTATTCATTATTATATTATCATTGTATAAAATAGCACAATCCCTAAGACAAATAGAAAATAGCCTTTGAAGATGCTTTCAATTTTTGAATTTCATGGAGTAGTGTATCCACATTCTAATAAAAAAATTAAATGTGTGGCGCTCGGGGACTACCGCGGTAAAGCTATTTTTTTATGCATTTTTATATATATATATTTTATTTATAATGCATAGCATTTTTTACCAACTTATGCAATTATAATTATTTATTTATTTATGCAGTATTTGTTTCAGTATCAGGATACAATTCCTGATTGAAAATATATACTACAAGATACAAATTAATCAAAATAATAGGAATAATATTTGATTTATTTTCTTTTCTAAGTAATCAAATAAAATTGAAGCGGTAAATATTCTAGAGAATATAAATTAAGAACTGTTTTCTTTCATAGGGATTTGTAGTGAAAGGCAAAAAATTAATCCTTATAGTTAGTCGTATTGTCTTATGGCCTTATAAATGTCATTTTTTTCATTGATTCTGATGATGTTCAATTATACAGATATTTGTCTTATGCACATCAACTTTGTGTCCTTTATCTAATTGAACCATGTTTTTTTAGAAATCCTGCAAAAATATCACAGTAATAGCACGTAAAGTATATTCGACAAAAATTATTTTGAACATTATTTGCTTACAAACTTTTTAAATATTAATGTTTAAATATGAATAATAGCAATCTAATCACAGGTCCATATGGGGACACATGTTGATGTTAATACTATACTTTAAAATAACTACATTTGAAGATATAAAGTACACTATATAAAATCATATTACACTGTATTATTTTAGATTAACTTATTCAAATTTATAAGTGCACTTACAAATTTGACACAATTTCGTTTACTTGTGTGGAACCCTACCCTAGATGAAGTCCGACTCCCACATTGACCAATTTTTCAAAGGAGAGGTTTCAATAAGACCCTTTACTGACCCTCATGGATTTTTTTATATTTTAATATTGCATGCCTTAAGCGCGAGCGTAGGTATGCTTCAAATTGTCGCCTGAAAATCCCGTGTAATCACGATAACTAAAAAACTAATTAACTTTTAAACTTAATTTATTTTTCAATCTCATCACTAATCGATTGGGAATAACTGTATTGAAAATCATAGCTTGATATAATATAAATATAGCTGTAATTGAATTTTTTAACTCGCAGTTTTTCATCTTTTGATCTGTCATTTCGTTTAAATATCTGAAATGGAGATTGAAATGAATGTTTTGTGTTTTTGTAATTGCCAACAGATGGCGGTAATGATTTCAAAAATAAAACAACTATTTACGCCCGAGGATCAGCTATAAGAATTAGTTCAACTGTTTAGTTTTAAGTCGCGCGCGCAGGGTGCCCGAGTTCAAATCTGTCCTAGAATTTGTTTTTTTTTAATTTACTTTTTTCAATTACTTTCAAACATTTTAATTAATTCCAAAGTTATTTTAAACGTAATTAGTAATACGTTTATATCAATGACAGTTATTGTATAATAATTTTAATTAGTGACTTCAAGAAAGTTTTGAAGAACTTTAAAAAAGGATTTTTGGTGAAAAGCTCATATGTCATCATAAACCTCTAATTTAAACAACATACATATGTCACGAGCGCTTAAGGCATGCACATATAAATAAAGATAATATAGGTTGATGCTATATATATTTGTAAATTTCAAATGGAGTCCAATAAATACAATACACATTATTAAGAAATTTGGTAAAACCACATTTGGTTTTAGCAATATTATCTTTATTTATTTTTGACCGATTCAGATCTAAAAAAAGGATTTTTGGTGAAAAGCTCATATGTCATCATAAACCTCTAATTTAAACAACATACATATGTCACGAGCGCTTAAGGCATGCACATATAAATAAAGATAATATAGGTTGATGCTATATATATTTGTAAATTTCAAACGGAGTCCAATAAATACAATACACATTATTAAGAAATTTGGTAAAACCACATTTGGTTTTACCAATATTATCTTTATTTATTTTTGACCGATTCAGATCTAAAGGATTATCTTTGAGTCACAGAACGCATAGTTTTTCGTCGCGGATTTTTGAATCCATTTATATAACACTTATCGCGTATTCTGTCAATAATCACTAATGTGTTATTTTCTTATTTAAATATTCTGATATCTAACTATTTTTTGAGCACCTTAATTCTTTCAATGGCTTTCGATGTCTACAACGATCACAATTATAAGCCTTAGGCAGTATGTAAATAATTCTTGGAATTCCAAAAATGGTCAGTAACACTAAATGACACTTTTTTGATTTATTCTACGCGTAATAAATACGTCACTACGTCGAAAACTAAATGAGCTGATTAGCTGATGCAACCGCATCACTAACTCGTTAATATCCGTGGCGGTGAGGGGTCTAGCGGGTTGTCACATCACGTCAAGACGTACCTCGATTCTTCATGGCAACGTCCCATTTTTAAATACTAAAAGAAAATCAAGAGTTATGTTAAAGCTTTGGAAATGAAATATAGTACAATCAGCAAATCTGTTTATTATTAAATATTTTTTGACATCCAATTTATTTTTATTATGTTCAGTGCAGTGTAGTGTAGACAATTTTTATGTATGTAATATCTTATATGTGCACCATTTATATCAAAATCATTTTGTTACTCGGTTGCACTTTATATAAAATAACTAGATAAGGATTGAAAAAACTCCAATAATTATGTATATTTGCAAAACAAACCAAGTTAAGTGGTTCTTTTCATAAAGATCCTATCAAGTAACATAAAAAGTATACCAATTTTTGAAAATCTTATATCTTTCATATTATAAAAAAAAAAAAAAAATGATCTAGATATTAAACTTTAAAGAATATGATTCAGGAGGGCTGATAATGGACCTTATCGAAACCTCTCCTTTGTAATAGATGTTACATAGAAAAGTTTGGATTAATGTATATTGCACATTATGAACTTCTCCACATTCTTAATCTTTACAATGTACCCAAATATTATTTGTATGCATGTTTGTGTAGTCATTTTAAGAATATTTAAACACTTATTTCATACATTAAAAACTAGATTTCTGTTGAATCTTTACGAGAACAGGAAGAACAAATACTTTAAATAATATATTAATATATAGTTCATATTTTTAAATAATTTAAATTTCCTAATGGACAACCCATTTTCAATTTAATATAAGCAATGATGCAGTGAATGGAAAATGGGTGACAAAAGTGAGTGACTGATCACAGCAATATTGTCAGAGTGAAACAGTGATTGATTCCCAGAAGAATGGTTGCAAAGATACTGTGCATATCGTGCAAATAGCATTTGTTTATGGTTTGATGAAATTACTTTTATTCGAATAGTGAAGAGTGAGAAATGCAAATCATAGTTTACCACTCTTTGTCAAAAACAAGAAGAAAGCTCCTTTTTGTTTCCCCTTTAGTATGTATTGTCTTTGTATATACCTTTATAAATATAAGGCTAAATGCAAAGCACAATATTTTTGAGCATCATGTCTTGCCTATTTATTAATTCTTATGAAAAAAAAAAACTATTACAAAAAAGACAATTTTTGATATTAGATATATTTTTCACTAACTTCAATAAAAATGCCAAGTCACACTTGTATTGCATAAATCTTTGTGACTGACCATTTCTCATTCTTATTCATTATCTTTTTACAGCTGCAAATGCAATGGAGAAATCTTCATCCTTTGTTGAACAAAGTAATTCTACATCACAAATAGATCATGATGATGATTCATCCAAATACAGCAACAACAGAAAGCAAAGGTAAACTTATTCATGCTTATACACTTATGTCTTTATATTTTTATTATGGAGGGAAGGTCATCACTTGTAATACAAATTAGATTTATTAATTTCATTCATCATCAAAATAAAGTAAGACGTATTGATATAATATTACGTGTTCAAGAAATGTCTAATGTATTATCACTTTGAAGATATCTTTGATTTTTTTCAGTGAGGACAAGAACTTGTTGAATGAAGCTGAAATAACAATCGAGCCCATTGAACAACCCTTGATGAGCCCCACTAAGAAACATGGCCGACATTCATCTATGGACCTTGCTTCAATCAATACACCAATAACACAACTTTTAGAAAAATGTGTGAATGATGCAGAAAATGCAACACCTAAGGATGCTAGTCATGAAAATGTTGAAGAGCCTGTAATTGTGACTGAAGAAGTTGGTACAGAATCTGAAAAGTTATTGGAAAAATCTGAAGAAGCATATGAAAAAACTCAAGATTTGATGGAAATTGATGGACAGAAATCGACTAAGGTACTAGTGTCAGAAGAAACTGGAGAAAGATTAGAAGAATATGTTAATCACAGAGGAATAAGGTTTACACCTCAAGATGAGACAACCAATTTACAACCCTATGGATTAGTTTGCGTTAGAGAATTATTTAGGTTTGTATTTATTATACCCTCATTTTATATTAAAAAAAAAATGTATTTATCTGGATAATCGAAGATTTTCGCCCTTTAATTTTTTTTATATTTCGGGTACAAATAGAAATTGTAAGGGGCTAAGTTCAGAAAATAATATGGTACACAAGTAAAATATTTATTATTTGTGATATGAAATATTATATTGTTCTTACTGGGGTGTGAGATGAAGTATTATTGTGATGCTAAAAAGGTTCGAGTACTTAACTTCAAATCCTTCTCAAATCTAGGTAATATGCCTTAAGGTATACAAACAGGGAGTCTATATCCATATAATTGTTTTCAATTCTTATTTTCAACAAATTTACTATAGTTAATTATTATAGGAAATTATGACAAATCATGACAGTTCCACATTTGCAATAAATTACAAATATGTAGGAACAAATGTGGTCAATACATATAAATAAAAAAAAAGCTATATATTTTTGGAACAATATATGATAGACTGGCCAGTATTATACTCAATAATTTATCTACTTTTTATTGCCACATAATAATTCAAAATTTATGGTACAGCCCTTGTCATTCACGCATATTATTTATGAGCTCAAATCAAAATAATTATATTACAAATGTTAAGGAAACTTTGAGCCATTAAACTTAATGTTCAATTTTTATTAACAATATATTTTGTCTTATACATATATATTTTTCAGTCTTTGTATTGTATTCAAAGCATACAAACTATGCTTTGAATACAATTTGAATTGAAACATCCACGTGTCAAATAATTTTAATGTTAACCTTCCACATCATCACGGTTGAATAAATGTACCATTCTTTATACAATTTCTAGGTTTTTAATATCATTATGCAATCCTCTGGACACACAAAACACTCCAGCGATGGTGCATCTAGGATTGTGTTTAGTGGAAACAGCACTAGAAGTGGGTGTGGATCAAATAGCTAAATATCCATCTCTTCTTTACCTAGTGAAGGATCCGCTATGCAAAAATTTGCTTAGTGTAAGTATAATGTTTTATTAACTGGATTTCATTCAAATCCTAGCCATTTATATGAATTAATTTAAAGTTAATACACAAAATTTAGTAAACAGCATCACTATACACTCTAATTTTTGGTAGTACATCTCTAAATATGATTACATAATTTTTTTTATAGAAAAATGTCAATATAATTATTCAGAAGAAGTGCATTGCCTATGTAATGCATTACAAAAAATATTACTTAAAAAACGGTTTAAAATAAAAACTTGTTTTATAAAGATTGGATTAATGTACCGCAAAGTCAAATAAGTAAGTTTAAACAATAGTGACATTATTGATTTTGCAAAAAAACTTTACAACGTGCATAAGTAGACCTTAAATTTTAAAGATGTAATTGTTTTTGGCCATTCTAAGGGATGTTGCAGTTACAGTATTTATTATGGCATATAATTTCTAACACTATACAAATATCTTAATAAATGAAGTCTGTACAACCATTTATAAGTAGTAAGTACTGACTACAATATCAGGTCATGGTCGTCAGATTTTTGCCTTATTAGCATAATTCTGAATTCTGATTCAGAATTATGTACAAGTTTTTATCATTGTCTGTTTCTATTCTACATTTGCAATCTGATGTCTAAAATGCTCAGTTATTAAAGGACATTCTTTGCCCATTCCATCTACGAATGGGATTTTCCTGCCACTGCTTGTAGTTCTCAATCTTTTTTAACTTCTGGTTTCGACATTGGACGATTTTACTCATATCAATGTTCAGCTTGGTCATTTGGTTTTGGCCTATAAATAGATTTGGCCTTTATATTGCTTAGTAGCATATGTCGGGTCCCATAGCCTTCGAAATTAGTCTATTGATCATTAAATAATCGGACATATCAATTGACCCAACAATCTCATATCTCATATCATTGATACTCAGGATGAAAAGTTTTTTAAGAATAATATTATGCTAAAAGGTGACTATGTTAAAAATAAAGAAATATTTAATAAAAGTTACCAACAACATTCTCATTCTCACTTTTTATAGAACACTCCTCTTATTTGCCACATTTACTTAATTAATCTATTCATTTTATGGTACTGATTAATGTGTTTGTAAATTTGACAGTTTGGCTTGAAAAAGTAACCTCCATCTATTCAGAAAATGATGTGTAAAAGTAACTCAATCTATAAGTGTAAAAGAAATTATATATATTTATTATAATATTAATTTCATAAATAAATTGTATGTAATGTGATTCATGTTTTTCTTTTACAGCTTTTGAGCACAGAGAGGATCTCAATATTTGCATTGGATTTACAAATATTGTTTTTATTGTTTGAAGCTTTAAGAACTCATCTGAAATTTCAAATGGAGGCATTCTTTAAAAAGATTATCGAAATAATATCGGCAGACACAACCAAAGCGATATATGAATTGAAAGAAATCCATCATTTAGCATTAGAAAGCTTAGCTCAAATGTTCAGGATACCTGGCCTATGTGCCGAGTTATATTTAAATTACGACTGTGATACATACTGCGCTAATATATTTGAAGATCTTGCTAAATTACTATCGAAAAATGTGGTCTCTTCGACGGCTTATAATATACACGCATTATCTTTGGAAGCTCTTATGACAATTATTGAGGCCATAGAGAATGCTAGCACTCAGGGTAAAATGACATCTATAAAGGTAGCAGACGCCATAGAGAAAGTGGAAGATCATGAATTAGATGAAGTGAAATATGGTAAAAGTGGTCATGTATCATTAGAACTAGGAGGTTTAGATGATGTATCTGTGGTTAGTGACCATGTAACACATGACATTAGTCAGTATTATAGTGGAGGCAGAATTAGCAGGCACAGAGCAAATAGTGACACACCATCTGAAGCTGAATTAGATAATGTGAAGAATATGAAAAAGGTAACATTTTATTGTAATATGGTGTATGATATACTAAAAATATAAAAGTAGTCTACATACAAAAACTAAAAAGTGAATGCATTTCTAAAATTAATGCAAAAATAACAAAATTATGAATCATCAAATATTCTTTGCTATCTTTGTTTTACTATACTAAGCATTTTACATGTGTTCTATATATTGCTACCTCAACAGGCTTAAGATGATGCCATAGCGGAGAGTATCTCTGTAAGACTCTTTCATTCATTAGATTGTCATTGATTGATAATGGTAACTAAAATTAATGATTCTGTTAAGAAAAAAGGTATGAAAGTAAATGTCGCCAAGAGTAGTCTTTTTAAAAGAAGTGATAGCATGAGTCAACGTCTAGGACTTTAGAGACTTGAATTATTTAAACAGTTTATAGTTGGTTCACAAATTATATTAAACATGTTAGTGTTATAGATAAGACAATAAAAGTGTCTGAGAAACTCACTTAGCTATGCATAATAGAGTCCTGATCTCTATGCTTATGTATGGTGATGAAAGCTGACTATGACAAAAGAAATATGAAAGTAGAATTAATCAGTGGAGATGTGATCCCTGTATAGTATGTGTGGAGTGTCTGTAAAATATAGATGTAGGAATAGTAATATCAGAGAGCAATGTGATTGGAAAAATATAAGTACGGACTAGGGAAGAAAAGGTTTGTTGCAGTAGTTTGGGCAATCTCGAAAACATGAATAAAAGTAGACTGACAAAACAAATTTATGAAGCGAATGTGTATGATGAAAGGGTCGATAAGGGTCTTCTTAGAAAATCATATTCAGACCAAATTGGTGGTCGAAATTTAAACACTGGAACTGATGACCTTATATGAAACAATTAATTGATGTCAATGAAGCAAGAGGGATATGCATAGATCGCACCATGTGGAAATCTGTGGTGTCTTCCTACTCTTCTGCAAAATAGGCATAAATTTATAATAACAATTATAATTGTTTTCCAGTGGATAGCAACAGGTACAGAGTTGTTCAATCAGAAACCAGAACGTGGAATAGATTACTTACAAGAACACGGTGTGCTATCGACTCCACTCGATCCACACCAAGTCTCTATGTTTCTACGAGAGAATCCAGACTTGGATAAAAAAATGATAGGTGAGTGTGTGAAGAAATTTCGATAAAAAAATTGATGTAAAAATACAGTTATTATATCATTTGATTTTAATAATCAATTCAGATCGTAAACCAGCTTTATGGTTACCTGGAGAATTTGGCATTTGGTGGTAGGGATCTTGATTTTATTTAAAAAATGTAAAACATGTGAAAATGATCTTTGGTAGCTCGATTGTTCATTTTATTGACTATAATTTGGCAGTTGCCATTACACAATTTATTAACTTTTATAACACAAAAAAAAATATCAAAGATAGTTCTTTTAAAACAGAGATTTACAGTTTACATGCAAATAGTGCTAATTTAAGCCTAGAAATTTTCTACATAGATCAATCTATAATCTATACAAACACTTGCTGGTTGCTGGTTGGACACAACAAATGCTGGTTGGATTTGCAAATTAATCCCAGTTTTATTCTAAATGAAAAAAAACTTTTGTTGCAAACGACTTTAAAGAATAAGCAGTCTTAATATGCGGTACCGCAGATTGCGAAACGCTACGGTTCATGTCAAATTAATACTTTATCAGTGTGTCACCTTAAGTGGTCGTTTTGGCCAGAATTATAGCCAAACTTTGAAGATGACGTCCTTACCACTGAACCACCACTGCTCACAAAAAAAATCAAAGTAATGCAGTTGTATAGTTGAGAAAAAGAAAGTGTTAAGGATCCAAATTTTAAAATTATTTTTTTTAATATTAAATGATATGTAAATATTTATGCTCCACCAAAGAGCAAAAAATTGAAACTATGTTAGTTATTGTCATAAGTGTAAGAAAAAAGATTCAAAGGCTTAGCATGAAAGACAAAGATGTTTGGTCAAAAGCATGATGTTTTAGTTTTTTTTTTTAATAAAAAATGAAAACAATATGCTATTTTTTATTTCCAGGTGAATATTTATGCAAAAGATCTTCTTTAAACGAAGAGGAAGGCCCTAGTGTGTTAGCTGCATTCGTTAACAGCTTCGACTTCTCGTCCCTTCGAATAGACCAAGCTTTGAGACTATACCTGGAGACGTTTAGGTTGCCAGGCGAGGCACCTCTGATTTTCTTAGTTTTGGAGCGTTTCGCAGAAAGGTGGCATGTAAGTTTATATTGTTGCAGTAATTTTTATGTGAACACATTAAATAAAAATCTTTTAATCTTATAATGTGATACCAAAACAATCCTTCAATGTAAATATCATGCTTTATATAACTCATAGTTAATGAATTTATCTTATATGGAAAGGTGAATGAGTTATTGCAATTTGAAATAATAAATAAGCATTATAAGATGTGTGGGATTAACAAACATATAGTATTTTATATTATATTAATAATTATGAAAATTAAGAATAAAATTAATAAGCTAATAATATATAAAATGGGAATGCACCTAAAAAAATAGAATCTCCTGATATATGAGATGCGTTTTGAATAACTGATTCTGTAACACAATATCATGGCCATTGTTTCAATCTTTGTATAAAATTTTAATAGCAATACAATATTATTTTTTATTTTATTGTAAAATAAATTATATTATGTCCTTTGTATTACATGTGTAATATTTTTTATTGTGAATAATATTTGACCATTGCCTTTATACAGGATGAAATCGATCATGCATATTTTCGCAAATATTCATAATTTTCTTTTAGAATAACTTTACCAAAGTAACTGTAATAAAAATATATCATTGAAAATATAATTATAAATAATATTAAAAAAATAATTTGACACACACATGCATGTACGCTCGCGCGCGCACACACACACGCATACGCACGCGCGCACGCACACATACAAACACACACAGAGAGAGAGAGACACACTCATAAACACACACACTCGGTGACACCCTCGCGGGAATCGTCAAAATAGCTTCCTAGGACTTCAAAACGTCGAGATCTAATGAAAACTCGATTTTCGAAAAACGGGGTAAAACCAATAACTTTTTTTAATGAATAACATTTAACTAACGATTTTCGATAATTTTAATTTTCTTAGCGGGAAGTTAAAAAAAACATAGACACAACCCTGCGAAATTCGCGGCCAGTCGATATCTGCTCGCCACGCTGCAGCGTGCCCGAGCATGTGACGATCTCGAATTCTGTCTTGCGCGTGGACTATTTAATGTCTTATATTTAAAGAATTTATCTAGTCACTTACAAATGACACTTGATGTCAGTGATGTGATGTAAAGATCGTCGAAGGTATTACATTAATCTCTGATATTTTACATGTGTTCCACTCACTTCTATACAAACAAGGCAAACTAAGTCAAATTATTACGTAGCCCCATATTTCACGCAACTTACAGACTCTCAGGCAGCATTCTCACCTCTGCAAACTCTCCAACAATAAATTATGTTTGCATATTCGATAGTAGTGCAGTGAAAGGCATTGTTATTAAACACTTAAACATAAATGACACACAATCTTAATTTCAAAACCCACAATATCGTAAACGTAACACTGGATTACATAATACTAAAACTTCTAAAGCCGCGCGTCCGTTCGTCGATCGCGCGCAGACGGGCGGACGCGCGGCGGTATCGCGATTCCCTGGCGCGCACGCTGCACACAGGCCTTAATGACAGGGGGGGGGACGAGCATGCGTCACCTGTCGCTAAGGGGCTAACAATGAACTTCGTGAATTTACACATTCATATTCTGAATTATTTTTCTCAGAAATGGCTACTTTAATTATTGCAGAAATGGCTACTTCAATTACTGGCTCCTTTGGTTAAGTTGTTCTAATAAAGAAGGAGATTATGAATATTTACAGAAAGATGCATGATCGATTCCATGCAATATATTGACTGGAGAAACGTCTTGGACTATAACAAATATATTATCTACCTCATGACATATTTTGACATATTTTATTGCTTTAAGTACCTTGGATATTTCTTACTGCTTCTAATATCTACTTATTATAACTATATTTAATGGTAATTAGTGCATTTTAATAAATACTGGAGAGATCATTCTAAACATTCAGTTTACTTTGAATTCATTGATTTATTCAGACAAGTAATGGCGAACCGTTTGCAAACACCGACGCTGCGTTCCGATTGGCCTATGCGGTGATTATGTTGAATGTGGATCAGCACAACCACAATGCGAAAAAGTTGAATGTTCCAATGAACGTCGATGACTTTGTGAAAAATTTGCGAGGATGCAATGGATCCGGCGACTTTGATCAGGCCATGCTCGAGACCATATTTTACTCTATAAAGTAAGTCTGTTAATGCCATTTTTTCAGGTACAACATTACATATTAAAATCAATAGAAAGAGAATTGCAACAGTTATGCACATGTCGTTTTGAATAGATGCATTTATTAAGATAATAACAAAGCAGAAGATTATGATATTTCCATAATTTTAATTTGAAGTGTATTACACTAAATTAAGTAATCACAATTGTAATGGATCATCAGGAACGAAGAGATGGTGATGCCGGCGGAACGCACGGGTGCGGTTCGTGACGCCTACTTGTGGCGGGTGCTGCAGCGCCGCGGCGCCGGGCCGGGCGCGCGCTACTTCTGCGCCCCGCACGCCGCCGGCCAGCATGCACGTCTATTTGCCGTCGCCTGCCCCCCCGCTGTCAGTATTCCCGAAATAACTTCATATAACTCTTAGAGAATCATGCATAGGATAGTTATCTAATAAAAAATGAGTATGGAATTGACTAATTGTACAATTTATGTAGTTAAACGAATCTAGTTCGATTACTGCCAAGCAAACTGAATTAAAAATGTTCATACAAAAATAAAAGAATTCTATAATGTTCTTAAGCATGAGTGTGTGTATTGTGGCTTCATTTTATGTTTAAATATTTACCACTCGTGAGCGGTAATAGTTGAGTGGTTTGACTCTTCTTTCTGTGCAGTAGATGCAAATGCAAGTTATAATAGTTTAGCCACTAGGCGGTCTATTTACACTAGTTAGTTAATGTTTTACTTTACATTAGCTTAATATGTAATTTGTTTACATTACATTGTGATGCACTAAAAACCTTCATACTTGTGTGAAACAGGCTTTTCTGCAGTTGCAGTAATAAAGAACAAATACAGGTCAAAAATAGACATAGAGGTAGAAATGAGTGTGGCAATTTTCGAACTGGAGCCCCGGTTTCAGAAGCTATGCTCAGAAAAGCAAGCACATCCTTCATATTAGCCAGCCAGTTACATAAATATCTCTTTTTATTTATATGCTTATGTTTTGATTTTGTTCTTATTTTCTAATAAAAATTATAAATGTCCAAATAGTTCTTTTCTGATAACCTATTACTAGGCTAGTACTAAAATTGGTAAATATTTTTGGAGGCTGAGTTAGAGGCGTCGTAAAAAAATGGCAAAGTCCCAAGAGCGTCCCTATAAAAATAAGTTTGGGAATCCCTGGACTATAGAATTGTGAGAGAAATGTAAAACTAAAATCATACCACTAGATGGACAGTTTTAAAAGAAAGCTTTAGTAAGGCTTTTATTGATTTATTAAATGATTTATAATTTTCGCAATTGGTGTCATTATGAAAATTAAGTGGCCTGTATCTCATAATAAATTGAGCAATGTACTTTCAATATTAATAAATCATTAACTCGCACTGTATAAAAAATCATGATATAACTTGCACGATTGAGAAGTTTTACCTTAATTTTACTGCAGCGAGACATTTCCAGGATGATGCAACTCATATCGCTAATAATAGCAAAAAAAAATATTTACAATCAGGTAACAGCACTGTCGGCGGCATTCGAGCGCGCTGCAGCACCGACCGAGGAAGAGTTGGAGGATACACGCGATTGCCCAGCACCAAGAGCGCTGGCCGGCCTAGAGAGGTGTGCCGCCTTAATAGCCAGACAGCCTGATAGTCCAGGGGATCAGATCACTCTGGACACCTTGGTGTTGACGTTGTGCAAGTTCACCGGTCTCCTGACTTTGGCCGACAATGCTAATTATATAACTATAGGTATTTATTTTACATTTAGTAATTTCATTAATGTTAAAGGTATGTTATCAGTGCCCATAAGACATGGTATACGTTCCAGATTTTTTTAGTATTTAATTTTACTGAGGCATAATAGAATTTATTAATTATATATTTTCAAAGACAAACAATATTAATCAACTTATAGTATTCTAAAAAATCATACGAAGTAGATACAAGAAGATATCAATTATGAGTGTCAGTGTGCCCGCGCTCTGCTGATGCCGCGTAATGAAACTTCAGTTAATAATTTCTAAACAGATATTTATATCTCATAATAATATTTTTATGAAATTTTTCAGTTACATATAAATTTAGAATGCTTTTGCCGAAATTTTGAGTGCTGCGAAGGAAATTTTTAGAACTTTGTAAGATTAAAATGAAAACAAAAGCGGCCCTCGTAATAAGTTGTATTTTTAATTTTAAATTGTGAAGTAGTCTACTAACAATCTCTGAGCAAACAATAGAAAAAAGGTGCTTAAAATTTTTATTATTTGGAATAATTCCAATATTAATAATAATCTATTTGTGTAAAGCAACTTTACTATAACAGAGAATATGGAATCAAACAGAGAACCACTGAAGGCTATTGACTAATGCCATTCATTAATTATGATTGACAGGTGTCACTCTTGGTCAATCTACTAAGGCGCAGCTGGCATTGCGACGCACGTGTGCGGTAGTGGCGCGACACGCGGACGCTGTTCGCGACGCCTGGCGGCACGTGCTGGAGATAGTTAGAACGCTCTACATTGGTAGATTGTTACCCAAGGTGAGCGACAATGATAAAATGCTCTTTAATGTGTATGTATAATTTGCAACATTTCTCAGGGCAATTTATGTTAGCAGTTTAAATGTGTCAACACTGTCTTGTTTGAGAGTTGATCAGTTCACATAATGAACCTTGTGCTAAGTATGTGGTTCCTTTAATTGATTATAATGTCACTTTTTGTATCTTCATATTTGTGCATTTTTCCATATAATAAGACTCAGGATGTAAACAAATACAGATATATTTGTTGTTAGTACAATTAACTTGAACATAGTTAAACAATATTAGATATTAATCGATGTTGTCGAATCAACCACTTATTATACACTTTATTTTAATATCATTACCTAGCATATATAATTACTGTGTATATAATTGGTTCAATGTTCCATATTCAAAAAACGTGTTCATAAATACTATTGTAATCTAGCATCCGAAACTTGTTCATATCATGGTTTATCATTTGCATGGGTATTCATAATAAGGGAAAAAATTAATTTGTATTGTAATGAAATTCAACTCTTTAATGTGTATACAGGAAGTTAAATTTACAATTAATGCCCATTGCTGAACACATAACTTGTTATTATATTTCATATTTTGTTCTCTCAATTGTAATACATAATAAATTGTTGTCAACCAGTTTAACTTTGCTGTCGCGTTACTATAAATTTTATACAATAATCAAATCTTATTTTCAGAGTCTAGTAGAAGCAGAAGATTACCTATCAACTACGGGCACGGTGTCGTTGATCCGCGACACATCCCGCGCCTCTGAGGCCGGCCTTCTGTCCAGTATTTATTCGTACATAGCTTTAGGCGACGCCGGTGTGCGAACGCCGACACCTCACGAGAAGACGCTCATGGACGTCGGTACCGAGTGCGTCGCCAAATGCCATCTTCCCGGTCTCTTGGTGACTGAGACTAAATTCCTGCAGTTGGAAAGCTTACAGGTATATTTTTAAGATGTTTCACCTCATTCAATTGCCATTATTCAGGAGTGGTTTAAAACAGATTTACTAGGTTACCATGTGAAAAGGTGAAAGACAAAAATTGTGATAAAAAATTGCAAATGCATTGATTTTTAAAAGTTGTTTCAAAATCCAATGGTATTCTATAATTGATGCCATTCTATCACAATTTCAATTGAGTAATTTGCATTATTTACAACTGTTTACAAATATAGGAACTATTCTAAAATATGATCTTATTCTACATCTTAGAATAGTTATTATTTTTGTTTAGTAACAATGAGTGTTGTTGAAATTTATGATACACAGTAAAAGCAAACCACAGAGAAATCGAATTTATTTGCAGTTTGAGTAGCCAGTGCTTCCAAAATCTAAAGCTGAAATAGTTTTAAATCAATTGTGAGAACATTCAATTTTTTTCACTTTAACAGGAATTGGTACGCGCCATGATCAATGCTGGCACTCCTCCTGAGTCCGACAGCATGCAGCTCAATCCACAGCTAGAAGACATAGCTATATTCTTCTTAGAACTGCTCTCTCAAACACTCATACAGAACAGGTTGTACATAGTTAAAACTTCTGAAATAATAATTTGAAATCTATATGCATAAATGATAATTAGTTCCCTGTCATTAACAAAGTCCATATTCTGAAAATTTTTGATTTGGATATAAAATTTCTTTTCATTATGTAAGTGACTTATATGGGTATTCCACAATTTCCATAAAATCACAAAAAAACATAAACAATCTCTGGTAGATGCAAAGGAACTCGTGATATGATCACATTAAAAATATGCCTATTCTTAATGGGTTATCATGTGTTTTCGAGGTATTCGAGTCTAAAGGTTCATAGTCAATTATTCTACTTTGTCGTTAGCAAAGCTGCCAGTGACCACTAGTATTAAATTATTATTTACAATGAAAGAGAAATTGAAATTAATGCATTGTTTCTATCTGGTGCAAACATATTTATTAATGAAGCTATTAAATAAAAGGAAGTTATATTTTATCTTTAATACAAAGTTATTCAATAAATCTGTTATATCTAGAGTTATAATTGTTTTTTAATGATTTATATCGCATACAATAAAAATATTGCATGCATACCTGCTACATAAGAACCCTCATGGCCTGCAACACAGCATTTCTTGCAATAAGTTACATCACAGCATATTGAACATATCCATTGTCATAACTTTATTTCGTAATCCCTCATTTTACAGAATTTTTTGGCCTACATTAAATCTTCTGGACTATATATATATATATATATATATATATATATATATATGTATAAGTACGAAATTAAATGAGAATTCTTTAGATTTTTTAAGAGTTTATAAGGTTTATTATTAAAAAATTACAGAGACCGAGCTCTTCATGTGTGGCCGGAAGCGGGAGCCCATTTCAGGCGTACCGTACTGTGGGCAGCGGCCGGCAGCAACAGGGACGTCGCAGCGTGTCGGACTCTCACCGCCCTACTGCGCACGGTAGCGAGATTGATGCGATCGGAGCACTGCGCACCGACTGCGCTCGCGCAACTCACTATGCTCTTCGAATTACCGTACAGACTATTCTACAGGCATGCGAAATTGGTTAGTAGGTGTACGTACTGACGCTTCTACTGAGTAGATACAGTTTTATGTTACAGAATAAACGATCACATCGGTCTCGCTTATGAATCTGCTACGCTTGCTAAACTTTAAACAGGATTAAAAATTTAATATTATTTTTATGTCAATCAAATATCGCACTTAATAATTGAAAACCTACTTTTTTTTGTTCATTGAAATATTACCTTTGGTTCATTATTTACTATTAGTTGCTGGTTATGGATAAAAATATAGGTAAGTCATAAACAGCTAATGGCTTGAACTAATTTACAATGTTTATTATTTCATAGTAAAAAAGAGTGTACACATCAAAGCGTCAAGTTTTAAAAAAAAAGTCATTTTCTAAATATTTAAGTGTAAACAAGTAAGCTACGGCATTCAAGTAGCATAAAAAGCTAGCTTCCACATGTATTTTACATTGGAACCATGAAGGAATAAAATTTTAATACGATTTTAGAACATAATAGAGTCATAATTTGTATTTTCTTTCAGCGCTAAAATATGTTAAATGACAATTTTGTCATGAAACATGGCTGGCAAAACGATTTTAAACAATTTATTTAGTAACTTTAACCGCATGAAAAAATTTGGCCTCAAAACTTTATTCACAAAGGTCTTGAAATTAATTGTAAGGGTAGAAAAGCTATGTAATATGTGTTTGCAGATCAGAAAAACTTTTCCTGATAGAAAAATATCCAAAATGTCCTTGGGACTCACACTTCCAATTTCAATTCCTAAATTGTTAATTGTAATCTAATCTACAATTTATAGAATGAAGTAGGTGTTTTTATTTAATATAGGGTTTTTTATTAAAAGGAATTAATCTGTATATATATAATGAAGTCCTGTTTTTTGAGGTTTAATCACATAAAAACTACTAATCATATCAATATGGGACTGTGACCATTTAAAATTAAATGTAAAAGTATATTAATATGGATGTTTGTCGTATGCTGATGGCTGGACAGATTGTAATCATGTTCTCAAATAGGATATAAGATAAATGTAATAAGATTATATTATGTTATATATTACAACATCACTTTTTATGTAAAAAATATATAAGAGTGTGAATGTACCACTAATAATGTATTTATACATTTTGTTGTTGTTTTGATGTCCGTTCCATTGTAAATCGTAATTTGTTATTACTATCATTAATGCTCAAAGGAGAACCAAGATTGGTATCGAGACGGTTGTTGGAATCGAGAGCAGGACTGGACCCCACAATTGAACCAGAATTAACATGAAGAATTCAGAATTGACCTTGATCGCAATCAAAATTGGCAGCATAGCCAATATAAAAGGTGAAGGAATTCATTCCGATCTATGTCTACGGAAGCGAAACCGGAAGCGCATTTGAGTAATAAAAAAATGGCTAAATTTAAATTTACGCCCAGCGAAGCGGGCGGGTGACCGCTAGTTTATATATACGCTACCTTTCTTTGGTGCACTTTATCTCAGCATTTATATTCATTCCTACCAATGCTGTTATTTTGCCCATCGCTTAATTGTTAGCAACATTAAAGTGAAAATGGACCTTTAAAATTAATATGTGTATATACATTGTATGTGAAATCATAGTTATTATACACTATTTAAAGTTAATTATAAAATTTTTAATTGTATAATCAAATTTTTTATACAACATGAATTTGTCTATTTTGCAATATTACATTTACATAATGTGATATTTAATCATACAGCTATACATCTGCGTGTACTAATGCTGCATATATTTTCATTTATGAACTTGTCATCGAGATCTTATTGTATTAATCGATGTGGGTGCCTTGTGATATGACATTGTTATTTCAACTATGGGGACATTTTTGATGGAATTGTATGCACTTACAAAATGACACCTAGTTGCAGTCGTGCATTTAATATCCAGATTTCGTGCGGTCTCTACGAATTGGTGAAAACGTCAGCACAGAATGTGCACAGCGCGGACGACTGGCGCGTCGTGTTCTCGCTGCTGTGCGCGGCGGGCGCCGGCGCCTGGCCTCGGGACGCTCAAGTTGCAGTCTCTACTGCTGGTTAGTTTATACAATTTTTTTTGGGTCATTTAAGAGTATGTTTATTAAACAATTGTATGAGTGTAACTTGTCGAATGTCATCTATGATTTGGCAAATTTTATAATTTCACATAGTTATTATACTCAATAGTTTGTTATAGTTATTTCATATATTGTTATCGCTGTTCCACGTTCAGCTTCGTCGAGCCGGTCGTCATGCTCGGAAGACGAGAGTGAGTTTCGCCCCGTCAGTCTTTCGTCAGAGAGCGAACTGTCCCACTCGCCGCATATGCAGGGATGGATATTGGTACACTGTCAAATTGTTTTCATTATTGTTAAAAAAATAAATTAATGTTAAAAAGAAAATAAATTGATTTTTTATCTTTTATATGCTAACTATATTTCACTAATATCTAATTTTATTTTAGAACCAATGTCTGATCTGATAAATTTAAAAGTGAAGCAATCATTACCTTTTGATAAATACTAAAATATTTTTGTACATTTGTTTTCATACTACAATCCTACAACAAGAATTCAATGTTAAACAACAAAATCTCCTTGTGCATCTCCTGTAATGCATTCAACATAGGACAATTTTTTAAGTTCTAATTGTAAAACATTTAATATTGTACCTTGATTCTGTTAAAAAACATAAATTAATATTTAATATATGTTTTTTAAACATGTAAATATATTATCATCAGTTTTAAACATGTAAATATATTTTGAAAGAATGTGCCATCCTACTAAAATAGGAAAAATGTAATGAAAACAAACTATGAAACCATAAAAAACCAGCCAAATACGAGTAGTTTTCAACACTAATTGTATTTATTTTTATATCGACTACAGTAATACATACTATGAACATTTCAAGAGTCTATTGTCATTATTAAAATTGAGTGAAAAAAAAAATTAAAAACGCGTTTCATGTATGGAGGCTCCTTTCAATTGTTAATTTCGTATTATTTATATTGTTTATTGTTATAGCGGCAATAAAAATACTTAAAAAAAAATTCAACTGTATTTATTACAGTTCATGAGATACAACCTGCTGATAAATAGACAAACAGACGAACAGCGGAGGCTTACTAATACGGTCCCGTTGACACTCTTTGCAAATGTAACCCTAAAAACTATCGACATTTTCATATGGATACAATTTTATTTTTATCACCTCTGACCAAGTAATTGACATTTTATGAACAGGTGAAAAACGAGGCATCTGCAGATAAGGAGCCGGAATTAGACGACGTGTGGTTGCGCAGCCACAGGACGTCGGCCCTGGCGCGCTGCTGCGAGGCGTTGGCCCTGGTGGTTAGGGACGTGGCGCACGTGACGCCGTACAACTGTCGAGCCGCCGTCCGCGCCGTCAGGGTGTTCGTCAGGGCGACGCTGCATGCCGTCGGTGATTAAAAAATACGTGACTATATCGATTTGTTCATTTGCATATCATCGGAGTCTCTATAACTCTAATAAAAGTTATCGATGATTCGTGCAAATCATTATACGGAATATAAGATAATCATACGGAATGTGGGTCAGCTTTTGTCGCAGACGGTTTTTGTTTTACTTTTAAAATGTTTCTTCAAGAGTATTTAGCATTATCTATTTCTTTTTTTCAATTTTCATTCCTCATATTCAATTTTTATAACCAATTATACATAATAATGTCAAGAAAGCCTACTACTAAAAGTGTAAACACAATTTTGATTATTTTTTAGTATTTATTCAAAGATGCACCTTGGCTAACTTTCGCTGTTCGAGTAATTTACCGTAAATAATTCCATTTGCATTGGACATAGTTTACAAAGTCCTCGCATTGAGTCTGAATTACATTACTTTATTTAGCGCGACAATTCAGTCGAACAGCTATAATTTACAGAAAAGAAGTTAAATTTAGAAAATGCGCAACGCGACAAGAGAAAGACTTCAAGACCGAGCTCTGCGCGTCGCGGCCGTCACGAGGACTCCAGCGGTGAGGAAGACAACACCCTGGACCACTACCACATGGTCAGCATGCAGGTATGTGCTATTCCATGTCAATAAAAATAGTGTATTATAAGTTACACCATAAAATTTTAAGAGAATGACATCAAGAGCTTTTCTCAACAAAAAATTCATATGTTAAACTTCCTTTCTTATAGAGAAAACTTGTAGTATGAGGACTGCTATAACTTAATAATTATATGTTTATTTAGCACATGATAGGTTCTGGGTGTGGTTTTCAATTAGGGTAAATGTTTATAAGTAACTTTTCTTATTCAATATCTGAATAACAATATTGAGATTTCACAATTCTGCAGGCCTAGCCAAGGGGCAAATTGTTTCCTATTTTTACAAATGCTAACACTTTAATGTTACCCATATACCTTTATCTTTAAATTTCGATTCTCTAAACCACGTAATATTTCGTTAACTAAAGTTAATCTCATACATTTATCGTTATATTCTGCGTGCGTTTACGACAGTAGAAAGCCACTTCGTGAAATTTGATGATGTAATCATTATGCTTAAATTCGCATCGCACAGAAAAAAATTTTCTTTTTAATTTGACACTAGTAATTTATTGGTTTTTAAAAACAGTCATTGTGCAGTGCAGCAATGTTCCTGTTTTACTTGTGATTATTGACATGACATTGTCTCACAACAAAACCTTTTCGAAAAATGAACGACGCGCAATTTCATTTTCGAGACTGATGGCCTTTCAGATGGCCTTAACATTTTGTATTTCCAATTAAATCCTTTAAAAGTAATCCCATATATGAAAAGATCGACTTTTTAATCTTACTTTTGTCTTTTGGAAACCGCCTGTACCTGCGACAGATAGGTTAACATTGAAGTGATTACATAAGGGTTCCATTTTCTTAATTTATATGCATTACCCTAAAAATGAATGCAACTTCCATTCTCTTCAGAGTTATATGAAAAAACAAATATCGTTAATTGCTAATATAATTTGATAACTGGGACAAATACAGGGATTGCTAAATACACGAATAAAATATAGGAATTGCCATGCAAAAACATCTACGATCTTTAGACCACATGACTCACCACATTTTTTTATTGAGAGTTAATATATTTCTGTAATATCATTTTGTCCTACAGCTCCTAGATTTGATGCACACCCTACACAGCCGGACAGCGCAGATATTCCGCTGGTGGCGAGAGGAGTCTGATCAAAGACAGGGTATGTTACTCTTAATGTTACCATCCACTTCCTCGTATCATATGAGGGTACTAGAAGTATGGATGCAAATAAACAAATATTCTTCAAGTAGATTAATACCAAACAATGAACACTAGAAAGTTTTACAAATAGCCAACACCGTAGGGTGATAGCAAAACATTGGTGGCTATAGTGTTACTGTATTGCCAAACATTTTTGATCTATCTTGGAATTTATAAAGCTCTAAAACTTTGTAGAGAGACTATATTTTTAAACTTACAGAGCTCAAAAACATGAATAAATATCATAGCGGTAAGTTTTAGGGATCAAGGGTCCATGCAGGGTCAATCGTTTTACAAATTTTATTCACTACTATAAATTAGCTCAAGCAATTTTGGAATTCAACTATTGTTATGTAACTAAGATTCTTTTAGTACAAATATGAGATTATTTGCTGAGTTGCTATTAACATCAAAATTACATTCACAGAAGAATACGACTTATGGGACGTGGCGTGGATGCCACTTCTGCAAGGTATCGCACTCTTCTGCACCGACAGCAGGAAGCAGGTAATTTGCAAACATAAAAGCATTATAAGTGTGTGTACTTTTGTGTAAGTTCTCTAGAAATTATATTTCTGTGTTGAAAATCTCTTCATTAAATCCATTTTGATGTCTATATATCAGAAAAACAATAATGTGATGTCCTTTCCTACATATAAAGACCTGGTACTCAATACTGGACTTTCTGGATTGTCTTTCATTGCATACACTAGATTATCCAATTTATTAAACAAAATTTTCATCTTTGTCTAACCAGTAATTAAGAATATATAGGGATTTATCTCTTCCCCTTGAGCATTCATCCGGAAAACTGACTTTCTTTCTGAATCAACGCAAAGCACAGCCTAACCAAAAATTTTATAAAAAACAACTAAAATGTTGATATTTACCATGTTAGTGTATTTTTATTTCGATATTCAATTAAATTCTTATTATGTATTAAATACTTACATTGTGACAGACTTTATATTCTAATGGAAATATAATTGATATGCTCCACAATCTAACTAGAATCACAAAAGTTAATTTTCACTGCACGTTAATTTAATAAAGTACACTATTTCGTCACAAAAGCTTGATAACTTTGTCATAACGTTATTACAGGTATGATAAATTTACATCTCTGATAGTAGAACTATACATGGTTTTAGTAAAAAATTAACATAACGTGACCACGAAAATAGCTAATGGCGATTTTGCTTTTGATACATTATGCTTGCCGACCGATATGAACCCATCGTGATTATAGTTGCGCCCCAGTTCTACAAGTTGCAAAAAGGAATAAGTACGAATAAAGTTATCATTTTTTTTTTGTATACAGAATGAAATCGAACATGCATCTTTTTGCAAACATTCATAATATCCTCCTTTTTTAGAACAACTTTGCCAAAATAACTATAACAAAAATATGTGATTAAAAATATGCTTATAAATAATATAGAGAAAACCCTACGAAATGCTCGGCCAGATGGCGCCCAAGCGTTGCGCTCGAGAACGTGACGAACGGGCTATATGTGAAGTATTATTTCTAAAGAATTTTGATCTAGACACCTTTAAATAATACTTGATGTTGTAAGTGACGAGGTTGCTGACGGTATTATTAAGTTAGTCTTTGATTTTCCACGTTTTCCATTCAACTCCAAACAAACACACAGTCGTTTTACGTTTTGTTCGCGTCTGTTATCTTTTTTAATATGCACAGTACTATTGTGTGTGAAACGCAAAAGCGCCTGCCCGCTTTCCTGCTATTTGCTGTAGGAAATTGCGTAAAAAATCTCAATATTTGTTCTTCGAAATGTGAAGAGATTTCAGACGTACGACCACCACGATGATCACCTAGAGAAGTTTGTGGCATTATAGGCAAATTATCGGGTAAACGATAAACAGCACGCAATATTACTCGTGGAATAGCAGGTAGTTGACTGTCAGGGCAAGTTTCACTATAAAGTTTTAGAGCCGGCAGCGATGTCACCTCTGCAAACTCCCCAACAATAAATCATCTTTACCTAATCTATAGCAGTGAAAGACATTGTTATTAAAAACATCAATATTAATTTCTCACAAGCTTAGTTTCAAAAACGTCAATATCGTAAACGTAACGCTTTATAAAAAAATATTTAACTTCTAAAGCCACGCGTCCGGTCGTTAACCGCGCGCGGACGGGGTGACGGACTTGCTAGACACTGCCGGCATCCGCTGCGTGCTAGATTCATATCGCATTACTAAGCGCTAGGGTTGTACCTTCGTACGATTAAACATTTCCGTTCTCTGCTATTTTTCTCAGATACGGCTACATCAATGATTAAGGTTTCTTTGGCAAAGTTATTCTAAAAAAGTAAGGAGATTATGAATATTTGCGAAAAACAAAAAAATTCATATTGTCATTTTATCCGCTGGAAATACTTTCTGGCTAACTTTGCATACAACAATGACCGATTAGCTTCTAGCCACATGTGACACACTATTTTTGTAGTGTAATCATTTCACAATAAAATCACACCAAGAGAATGTTGCAATTTATCAATACAAATTATTAAAATAGTAATAAATGATGAAAATAATATATGAAATCAACATGTATAATAAAATAATGATCGCCATTTTATACGTCATAACAATCAAATTAAACTTTAGATATATTTTTCATGTATTTGCTTGTGAGATGCACTATAAGAGCATACACTGAAGAAAAGTATGTACCACAAACTATTTACGTATTTTTATATATAGTATATCAAAAAATAATAATGGCGATCCTTTTGTAAACTCAATTATTACTAGCAGAAATACACACGAACTCTGTACAGTATCGCTATTTGCGACAAAAACTGATCGCGGGTGCCGATCGGCCAACTTCAAAAATTAATCGTATTATTTCATAAGTGACGAGGTAGATAGATGTTTTGTTGCTGCCTTATTTCCTAAATAATATAATTTAATTCGTATAAAATTTCTAGAGTAACGCGGAAATTTAATATTAAATTTTGTGCATCGTGACCAAGAAAAAAAACGGATTTTTTTATATTATATTCCCATAAATATTATTAGTAAAATTTACCAAACTATGAAGTTTAATTAACCACAAAGCGTAACTACAAAATTTTCATTAATCGGAATATTATACCCCCATAAAAGCAGTATGAATTTATTCTTTGCAGGTGGCCAATAGCGCAGTGGCGTACCTGCAGAGGGCGCTACTGGCCCCCGGGCTGCAGGCTATGGGCGGCTCGGGTTGGGAGGCGTGCTTCCACAGCGTACTGTTCCCACTACTGGAGAGATTGCCGCGGCGTGCCGATGTTACAGCCAGAGCGAATACTATTATGTGCAAGGTGATGAACTTGGAAATAAGAAATGATAATTGTAGTCATATGATGGCTCTTTATTAGAGAATAGAAATGAAATGGTTAGTTTAACACGAGTAAGTAGCCAATTCTTGTTTATTATTTATGATATAAAATAGCAGTTTTCTAGATCTCAATAAACTAAATGGTTGATATCAATGGCATAGACCAGATATAAGGTTTTCATGAGGATAGGTCCTTGGTCTCTCTACTTTTAGTTTATATAAACAAAACTTTTTTTAGAGGTTTTCATGATTTCATGTTTTCAGATAAAAACGTTAATTTATTTTTTTCATTATTAATTAAATTAAACAATTTCAGTTATTGAATAAATTAAATTAAAAATTAAATTAATTACAAATACTATTTAGTACTGTTTTCAGATGATACTTAATGAAATATCATCTGAAATTAAAATGATAATTCAGAGCTAAAAGAGAACAGTTCCCTTATGTTGTGAACATTACTACTTGAAACTGGTTCACTGCATACAATCTACTTCTCAATGAAAATAAAATAAAACATGCAAAATTCTCATTTCGGCCATTAATACAGAACAATTTTAATTCAAAATAAATAATAATATAAACTCGTGACCGCTTTCCCATAAGGGTAGGTGAGAATATAGATTTCCATATATCGCTCTTGATCTTTGTGTAATTCTCTTGCTTCTCTGATATCAACCTTTTCATGAAAGCCTTCCTTACATCGAATTTTCTTGTTCACTTCAAATATCTTTTTTGCTTCGTCTACTTAATCAGATTTTGTTACCTTTCACAATACGTTCAGTTCTAAACATTCATACTATTTGATTTCACCCAAACTATCTTTCAATCGCTTTACACGCTCATCTTTTACATTCTGATCCTGAAGCTTACCAACTTTTATTTGTTCTAGCTCCCTAGTGACCATTTTTGCATGATTTCGCCAACGCTGGCATAAAATCTTAATTCGACAAACCATTAGGAAAAGGTCTATGCCCCATTTTGACACTACAGTACACTCTCGTTTCCACAACTTTGATTCTCAACTGATCATCCACAGTTATCATGCTTTTGTCTTTCCCTCTCCGCAAAGTATATGAGTATATCCTTCTGTGGTCAAACATATTGTTTGTTATACACAAGTAAAACTTGGCGCAGTAGGACAAGTCAGTCATTATTCTCTTTTACTCTTTCATCTCCAAACTTATCTAAGACCCTCTCATATCCATTCTGCTGTACACCCGCCTAGCCATTAAAATCACCCAACATGATGACCATTTCGTTTTTGTCACATTTCACTAATACGTCCCTACATCAGCTCAAAAATTCCTTCCGCTTCTCGAGCGGTTTGAACATATCTGAGGCGTATACGCCTAAAATAATAATCTATATCAGTCCAATTTTAGGTCCAAAGATTTAGGCTCTGCCGCCTATGGAGTTAAAAAGATATGTAATTTTGTTCTGAGGAAATGTTGTAGATTATAATAGATTTTTTGTAATACAAAAAGATTTATAAGCTACGATCTCAAGGATCTTCTTAGAATTATCTTTCATCACTTTTGTCTGCAAGGCGTCTCTCAATAATATTTACATCAATATTTAACCTCAGGAGTGATTTATTTTTAATAACTTAAAATCAGACCACAGTGATCAATTAGCGTTTTTCAAAGTATTGACTAAAAACACAAAAGGGATAAAATTTACTCCAATTAATGAAAAAAGCATGCTTTATATCCAGAAAAAATCTTACAGAGAGTTCCAAACCCACTATACTGTGATGATTCCAATGCACTTTTGCAGTCAGAGTTGAATGTATGTAGTCAACTGACTATAAAAACAGGTGGTCTATATTTGTTCATTAGCGTCTTTGTAAATGTACAAGATTTAAGCTTATATCAATTTAAGATTAATATTAAATAAAAACTTAATAAGAGAGTGTGCTATAAAAATATTGTGAGGAGAAATATCGATGAGCATAACCACTTGACTTCTTAGTAGACTGTTTCTTTCTGTAATATTTGATTAGGGTTGTATATGATGAAATTTGGAAGAATCGCTTTCAAGTTTCTTGCTCATTCGTTTTGAGGAAAAAACCACCTTTTGAATGAATGATAAATTCATAGAAATTTATAGAAATCAGGAGTAACTATTTTGTTCATTGAGATATAACAATGAAGCAGAGCTATTTGTGTTCTAAAAGTTTCAGCGCATCCTTAAAATAACAATTTTTATTATCTATTTTTGTTATCAGAATCAAGTAACTTTGCACTAATTCTATTCATTGGTTTATTTCTTAGCCAGTAAGTAATTCTCGACATATTTAAAAACAGTTTATATTTACAATGTCTGTTGTATTAAATTTGATAAGAAATTTCACTGAAAGAACTTATCATCATTCTTAATAAATTCTTTGTTCATAAATAACCAAATCACTACTCTGTAATTTGCTCTCAAATCACGAAAATCTCTTCTATTGCAGCCAAAATCGCGTCGAAGATTTTTCAAAATTTTAAAACATGAAAATATTCTTGCTTAATGCGTCCACTGCGTTGCAGGTGTTTCTGCACCACCTTTCGGCTCTCGGTTCGCGGCCGACGTTCGCAGCGCTGTGGCTGCGCGTGGTGCGCGTGCAGGCCGCGCTGGTGACGGGCGCACCGGCCGACGAACCGCTCACGGAAGCTGCACTGGAATCCCTCAAGAATATGATATTGGTCATGGATTCTGTTAAGGTATTCTTCCATGCTGAGAATATCAATGCGATAAAACTCCAATTCTCTAGTCTTCCAAAACATTATCGAATCACCCACAACTTATGTTTGTGATTTTGAATCATAAACCGTATATTACATTTGATCAATTAAAAGCAATATTTACTTGTTGGCAGAAAAATCAGCTTTTCATTTGTATCTCGTGGATTCAAATCTCCCTCGCTGCAAGGTTAAGCGAAAACCATATGCATGTGTAAAATTTATATGTAGTGATGGGTTTTCAGCATTATTGTATTTGGTGCAAGTAATTACGAAACATATATATATATATATATGCCAGTGTGTTATCTCTGGCTACCGCGTTTTCATAACGATGCCAAGAGGTTGTAAATTAAATAAAATTTATAAAATGAATTATTCTTTAAGTGTTCATAGCTGAAGCTGGTAGTTTTGATTAAGTAACCTCTTTATTTATTTTATAACTAGCTCACTGTCCGCTGTTTCACCCGCGAGGTATAGAATATATTCTTTATATTAATCGATATTGTTGTCAATCCAAAACTCATTCTCGTTCTCAATTCTCGTTCCGATACTAATCTACTAATCTCGGTTCCTTTCTCAATTTTGGTCCTGATCCCGGCTCTTGATACTGCTCCCACTTACGCTTTAAATTACGACTTTATCACCGGTCATGGTTCTGATTTGACAAAACTGGAACAGATGCTAATATCAAAATGAAATACAGGTTATATTACTCTGGGATAATGTAGCTTTCTTCATATAAAAAAATATGTAGAAGCAGTTTGGTTCAATAGTACAAGTACACGTCGGGGACAAATGCTAGTAGGTATTAAAAAATACGCACATATTCAAATGCTACATTATGTGAAAATTTCAGCCAAACGACCCGTTAGTTTCCTAGACTTATGATCACACACATACAGATGTTGAATTTTTGTATATAAGATTTTCATTTCGTCATATTCATCGGAGTGCAAATGGCTTTCAGATTTTCAGCAACGGAGACGGTTACAATGAGCTGTGGTACCTCACATGGGAGAAGATCGCCGAGTTCTTACCCAATTTGAAAGATGAGCTATTCCCACAAGGTTTGTTTGTTTTCTATTTATACATATAGGAGTTGTGTATTTTGTTTTTTGATGTTTCTCTGAAGCGCCTTTTATATTTCACTACGAGACGTTGTAAAGAAATTCCAGCAATATTAAAAACAAAACTAAGTGAATGATAATCAATTCAATTATAATTATCATTAATTTTGTTTATTTTTTAAATTGGTATGCAAAGGAAAAATCTATTGCATAATTGAAACGATACTCATTTATTGCCTAAATAATTTTTCATTCTCGCTGTTTCTATAAAAGTGACATGCGAAAAACGCTTCATTATTATCATAAAGTTTATTATCCTTCATTAAGGCATATCTTTCCACATTCGTGTTTGTTTCAGATTAAGTGTTCAAACTTTGTTGTCACTAATCTCGTTTTTGTCTTTTTGAAAAGCACAATTTTTACGAGACTAACACGCAATGACCACTCTATCCACAGCGAAAGACCCCACAGCGAAGACTCAACCACCGAGCCACATTCAGGCTGCAATACCACAAACCCTGCCCACTTTGGTGCCCGTCTCCCCGGTCCTGTACCAACCCACGGTTGTGACTCCGACACAGCCTCAAGGTATCCCTATCACACCACCAATAGGAATCCCTAATTCATCACCTAACATAATGTTGTCCAATATCGGCGCACCAGCATCATCGCCTATTATCACACCCGCTCCTATTTTAGTCACTCCCAATCTTGTTACGCCGGTTTCTAATTACACCACGTTTCCACCTTTATCGGTTACTTCCGTACCTTCCACTTTAGTTACCGCTACACAATCCTTGATCACATCGTCCTCGTCGCTACAGGGTGTCCAGAATAAGACGAGCGCACCGACGGCCGGCTCCGTACCGATTAGAAACCCGCTGTATGCACAGATGGGTTTGGCTTCGTCAGTACTGTTGCAGCCGTTAAATCAGGTGATACGGGCGCGCTTAATATTTGTCTAGAAATTTCTTTACTAGGAATTTCTGGATTAGGAAAAATATAAATAACATTTAAAGTGGTTAAAAATATATTTGTAGTACACAATTGATATGGACACACTTAGGCATTATTTCATCATTATTTATTTATATTTTTATGAAAAATTATTTGAATTCATCAATATTGGAATCTTGATGATGCGTCTGAATTCTGAGCGCCACAGGCAAAAGTAATTGTGACGTCGTTAAAGGATTTAGTACTTGAATGTGATCATTAGCCATTTTACCACATAGCATCTCTTCTTATTCAAACTGTAATATATTGAATTACACTATCCAGATAGGTAGAATTTTATCAAATCATTTTTCGAACGGGATTAAATTTGAAATAATTATTCAAGTTGAAAGTGAATTTCTTGGAAGGAGCTGGATGAAAAATGTTGGATAATGTATGCTTATGTTAAGAATCAATGAATATTTCATTTTAACTTTTAATATAAGAACTAAATCATAACATTAATATTCGAGATTAATGTAGTTGTATAAATCTATACTTATATGTAGTTAAATTCTTTATATTTATGTTTATATATTTAAAAGGATTTCATAAATAGAAGCAATCTGGTGGATTTTCTTGAAACTTTTTTCAAAATTCATGTTTCTGGAAGTACTATAGGCTATGTTATTTCTGTAATAATCTATTTTTAAGGTATGAAACATAAATCAATTATTATGCCGTTTTCATTGTTATTTGTGTAACATTAAACTTTAATGGCTACTTTAAAGGTTGAAGAAAATTTAAGTATAGATAACCAAAGGCAAGCCTTTCCATTACCTTGGAAAGGCAAGGATTAGAAAACAAAAAGGACAGGAGTGGAGTGATGAAAGGGTTAGTAAGCGAAAGAAGAAAGAGATGTGAGGTAAAGAGAGTCAAATGTTAATGTTATATAAAGGACGATGATGATCTATTTGGTAATAAGGTTTTTTCATTAGTAGGGGGTAAGTATAGCAAATATTTATATAAATTTTTTTGTAAAACTGTCTCTATATAAATTTATAAAACAGTTTAGTAAGGTACCGCCTAGAAAATCTTGTGCAGATCAATAGCAAATGGATTGTTTCAAACAATCGATGAATGGCAATGAAACAGTATAGGTGTGTGAAGTTATTTTTGGATGAAAGTTTGTGGTTGTTGCCTGCTATTTTACGAGATAAGTGTGAAGTTGTATTTTGCTAATTAAATTTATACAAATAAACATGTTCCTTAATAGATTATGAATATTTTACAGATGGTGTCAACACCAATCGGAATAACACTGCCTTCCCAAGTATCAATAGTGTGCCCGACTGACGACAGCAAAAGGGTTTCAGACGTTAAACCTGCCGAACTCGCGCCTTTAAATCAAGAACTAAAAACCAGTATTCTTCTAGAAGAAAATGCAAGTACAGTCCGAGATGAACTATATACGGAATATTTAGTAGATCCGTACAATGACAGAATTATGTCGACGGAGGAAGCGACATTATACGATCCACAGAATCACAGAGGAAGTTTGAAGGACCCCGAATCCTTAGAATTGATCCCTGATCCGTTCGTAACGGAGAAACAGAAATCGCTAAGCACCGATTCGACCCCCATGCACGCCAAACACAAAACGCATTTCGGTTCCATTGACAACCTGAAAGCGGAAGACTCGAGCATTTTCAATTTTTCAAACTACTTCGGCTCCGTCAGCGAAACCATCCCGCCGGGGTCGGAGATACTGTTCGGTGACAACATGCACCCCCCGCCGGAAGGATAGCTTGGGACTGATATCGACTTGGGCACGTGGTTGTAAAGCCACAATTAAAAAAGTATAGGATTTTGTCATCGGTGTTGATTGGATGTTTGTGGTAGGCCATCGGCACACTTAGGGATGTTTATATCTTTTAACATGGATTTTTCTCTACACTATAACCGTGGATTCAAATGTGTATATACAGTACAACGTGCGCATATTTGCCGCTCTTAATCGCCTGCGAATGATTCGATTCGTATGTACAGCGCCCCCGGACCCCTCGTTCTCTCCCACATTCCTATTTTATGCCAATTCTACGCTTTCTTTGACTGATTTCTTAGCGGCAAAGGTACTTGCGTTGAACTGCAATGATGTTTGCAGATAATTACATACAATTGTGGATTCTGTTGTATTTACGAAACGGTTTGTAACATCTTATAGTACAGTAATGTTACAGAATGTTACAAACTGGCCAAGTGTGATTCACGTCGAAACTAAACTACACATTTTCTGTTAAATACATTTTACGTTTCAATTGAATTCAGAGTCTTAGGGGGTTTTTTGTAAAGTAACAGTGAGAGCCAATATTTAATGTTGTTTTAAAAAATTAGGCTCATTAGTTTCCATGATAAGTGAAGATTGTATTTTGGAATTATAAAAAAGAATATTTGCATTTGTTATAACGAATCCATTCATTTAATGTCACATGATGCACTTGACCGGTTTTTTTTTTTAAATTTCTTGCTCGGCTCCTCAGTCAGTACTCGTTTATTTCCGCTATGTGCGTGATTGGGTCGCCTAATTCCATGTCATATGGCGACTTAATTCATCCAGTAGATTTAAAGGTTACAGACTGTGATTGATGGATAGACACAAATGAGGTGATGTCTAAGGATTCCATTTTTTCATGGATCTAGGAAACCCTAAAAACAACTGTTTGTAATGTTATTCCTATTTTTCACATAGAATTTAATGTGGACTGATAATAGTAATGTTTCAACGAATATAATTTTCTTTTAAAATGGAATATACAGTAATTAGTGGTATAAAATCTGTATTTTTAACCGACTTTAAAATTAAAAAGGAGTAGGTTCTCAATTCGACTGTATTTTTTTAAAATTACAAATGCTACAAAAATATTTGAGTGCTGATATAAAATGGGTTTATCCTTCAGATCATACAAAGATTTTGCATTTAACACAAAGGCACTTTTATTTTTATTCTATGCTGATTAATTTCCTTATAAACAGTCTTGTTTATTTATAGATTATAATTTGACTAGTGACCAATCATTCTGTCGTTTTTTTTTTTTTGAACAGTTTTAATTGTTACACAAAAAAGAAGCCATTTTTCCATACAAAGTACTCTACTAAAATTAAGGAACTACCGAGGCGCTCCGACAGTACTTCATAATCGTCACCGGGAAACTTGTAACAGCCTGTATTTATTGTTACTCGGATATTAGATCGACTTGCACGACTGAGTTGTCGCGTCATTGCGTCCACAAATTAGAAATTGCAGATCATATGGTACACGATTCTAATCCTTCGGGAGTTCATGAAGTATATCACCTATTTTTCGAAGGAATAAAATTCCGTATATGAATAAAGATACTGATTTTGAAAAATTGGTAAAAATCTACATTTGTGTCGTAACTTGTCATTCTGTCTAGTAACGTATTTGTTTGTAGGTGTCTAGCTTACAGAACTGATCGTTCTTAAACAAAAAAAATCAATTTCGATATTTCCGATCGTAGTCTTAATTGTACTTTTTCATAATCCTATTTCCTTTTTTAATACCGACAAAAATGTGAATTCTTTTTGATGCAAATAACACATGAAATTCAGTTTAATATATTTGTGCGTGAAAAAAATATTGAAATTTAAATAAAACTTTTTTTTATGCTATACAATGGGATACTAAAATCGTTCCCGCTATAACTTTGTTTTCCATTTGTTACCGCGCCAGTCCTTGACTTCATTGGCTCTAATATCTGAACTTAAAGATTTTATGTGGAGGGTCTTATGGTGTTGCGATCACATTATTAAGATTCGTGGAAGTCGCAACATGTCTCACCATCAGTCTGCATCCGCATCACGAATCATTCGGGTGAGCACGAATTCGTTTTCAGCAATTATAAACTGCTGCTATCCGAAAAGTTTCTTCGATAAAGTTCGTGTCGTGGTCGAATATACCGCGACAAAATCATAAATGTGCAAAGACTTTAATCGTTATGGGCGTTGATACAGCGGGTGACCGGCGGTGCGTTGGAGTAACATGAGGACAAGATACGAAGTTCTTCGCGTCTTGTATAGTGTCGGTGTGGTTTATATCGTGGTCGCGTAATACCGTCCGAGGCGGATATGCGTTTCGAAATATAAAATAAGCACGTTGGTGGATTATTTTTATTTTACTGTGTCAATTTTTCACGTGATAGGTCGGTTTCAGAATCACACATTTCTTTAGACAGTACGTACTGGCTGTATGCGGAACATGAATCGTCTTTGCGATTAAAATTCGTCGTGCGAGTGGCGTTGTCTTTAGTGCCGTTCTATTGTCTTATTTGAATAGTTTACTTTTTATTATTGGCATATAGGAAAAGTGTGCGACTTGAAATATGAATATGGCGTTTGGTAAACAATTAACAGTCGAATATTCAAGTTTAACGTCCACGTAGTGAATGTCAAGTAAAAATATATTATTTATCACAAGGCGTTAAACTAATGATACTATTAAAGTAATGGAAATATTTGATGTACCGGTAGTTCGTTTTATATTTTGTGTCATAAAAATTAAGACATTCCAAGCCATTTTAAAGATTATTTAATAAAGTTATTTATTATGGACTGTATGTTAAAAAATTGCTTATTTCTTATTAATATTTACGCATGTTTTCTTTTTATGTAAATAACAAAATGTTTCTGTTGAAAATATTGTTGAGTAATTTTAACAAACAATTTATAGATATACTTCCATTTTTTATTTTGACTTCACGGTCATTTGCAGGGGAACACTAAATATATGTAAAATTCATTGTAAATGTAATTTTTTGTATAGAAAAAATATAATCATTAGTCTTATGAATGAGTGTTAAAAAGTTTTATTAATAAACAAATTATATTATTTACTATTGTTTTTATTATTGAAGAGGCGAACGACAGGTCGTAGCTTGAATTGAGATTGCATGAATTACTATTTTTCACTACTTCTTTGTGAATCTATTTTGATGAAAATCTAAAACACAGGTATATCTGAATCTATAGTTCTCCAAAGAATATCTGTCTGGATGACAATGTTTATTCATATTCTCCTTTACAATACAACACATGGGTTATGTCGCTTTATAAAAATTAATAACCCGACGTAGCTATTTTAATTCAGACGTATTTTCTTTATACACCTTTGTTTCTATTCTAATTTCGCTTCCTTAGGTAATTTGGTAAAAAAAAATCTTGTTTCGTTTATTTGCTTTTTTTTTAAATACATTTGGGAAACGTGTTCAATAAATTTTTGTATATAAATTAATTACCATTTTTAAATTCTAATTTAAATATGAATTCCTTAATAATTAATGATTTGAAACTATATATCTAGGCAAAATTTAAAAATGCCTGTGATTATAATATTTTGGAAAATTATATTAATAATCCAATTTTACAAAATCTAAAGACTAAAATATGCCTTTAAGAAATAATTCAACATATCGTAACCCCACACCTATTTCCTAAAGGGTAGGTTATAAGATCTCTATTTAATACGATCCTTACACATCTCATAAGCATCAATAATATTCACCAATAACTAAAAAAAGTTAAGGATGCTTTTGGAATTAGCTAGAATTGTCGATAATAATTCTCGAGTCAACTTAAGTAAAGAAAATTGAAACGTTAAGAAGACGAATTTTAACATTTCATGTAAAAAAATCTAGACGAATCCCTGCACAATCGGAATCGGTGAAGATAGCTTCATAGCCTAGATACAAGCTAGATAAAATTTAGACAAATGCTCTATGACTGATTTACGTGTATGATGACCGTCAAGAAAGCATTTGTTGCGACTGTCACCCAAGTAATGGAGAATAAACATTTCAAGGAAATCACGTCATTAGTTATATTAAAAGCACAAAAATGAGTATTTTCTGACACGAAACTAAAAAAACATGCTCCAGCATTTTTGGAAACTATAACCTTAAAAGGGTAAAATGGGATGCGTCATTCTGTAATGAACTATTGAAAATTTGTTAGATATGAAGTCATATAGATTATTTAAAATTGTTTGTGTATTTTCAAAAATCAACCCTAAAAGCATACAATGGTAAATAGTTTTTCTTATGAGAATTCTAAAATATTTGAAGTTAGAAACCCAAGAAATAATATTTAAAGTTTTGATCAAAGACTTGTCAATGAATTGAAAAGTTCGTTTTTAGAAGAGAAAAAGTGCGTTATTTTGTTTTCGAATGTCTTAATTCGATGAGTGTGTGGGTGTGTGTGTAGGACATATTTTAATTTTTGTTGTAAATTTGAAATAAAATATTTTAAGGTACAAGTAGTTATAAAATTTAACCCCTAAAACGGTAAAAAAAGTAAAGCTGTACATAAAAAACCATTTCATTAAGCATACTTTAAAAATACTATTTATGTGATAAGGTTTAGAATAAATAAAATATTTTAAACATCAACAATATTATTAATTCCATATTATACAACAGTATTTACAGTAATTATTTACATATTGTCTTAGATTTATACATACACATAATCGAGGATACCTTCACAGAAGGTAAAAGTTCGTTTATCACAATAATAATTCGAATACCGACAAGGCAGATTGTCATCGCTGTATGGTCGGCGGGCGGCTCGGGTCACACGCGCGACACCACCGGCCGCTTGTAGTAAGGGCCGGAGCTGCGCAGCAGCGGCGGCGCCGGCGAGCTGCAGCAGGGCGCCTTCCGCGGGGGACAAAGCGCGCGGCGCCACACCCACGCGGATTTGCGCGACCACGCCCACGCACTCGCCGCCGCGCCACAGGCGAGCCCCAACCATGATGACCACGCGTTGGCACCTACTCCGCTCTGAATTGCCTCCGTCGACCCACTTTCCAATGCCGCTAATAGTGCTAACCCCTCGTTATTGGCCCGCGCCCGCGCCTCCAACACTCGCGCTACCGTCGCCGCAGCCGCCAACAAAATGTATAGTAAACCCGCTGCGGCCGCACGCGCCGCTAGCCGGCCCACGCGTACCGCGCCTCGACCGCCCAGCGCGCGGCGGACCCGCGCCACGCCCGGCCACGCTCCTGCGCCCAGCGCCAACCCCGCAGCCAGCAATGCACCACGCGGCACTCCCACCAAGGCCGCCGCCGCCGCGTCCGCAACGCCGCAAACGCCAGACAACTCGTCGCCGGCCACGCGCCGTAGTGCCAACGCTGCCGCCGTCCAGGCGCCCGCCCAGCCCCACGCCGCCGCGTGGACGTACGCGGCCGCACGTTCGAGAGCTTCCGTCGACCATTCGCTCGCCGCCGTCAAGTACCACGAGACGCACGCGTTAGCCATCCACGCGTCCGCCGCCAATGTGCAGTAGTACGTCAACGTGAAGAAACCGACGCAGGCGGGTGCCGCCAGCCCGTCCACGGCGAGCGTGGGGCCCGCGCACGACACAGCGCGTGCGCCCAGCCAGCTGCGGGCCACCCACGCCAGCGCGACGAGGGCGTGGCACGCCGCCGCCCACACGGCCGGCCGCTCCGGATAACGATAGCGTGCCGGTTCTGCGCAGAATGTCAGTAACGCAAAACATGTAGATATTAGCGATACCCAGGCGAGCACTGTGGATACGAGCTCGGCGCGACGTTTGTCGCTGTCCGAGTAGGCGGCGGCGTGGCCGCATGCGGGCCAGCACTCGCCGGTCGGGGCGCGCGCATGTGCCGGTCCACAGCCGCCATCGGCGGGCCAACGCGCGTGCACAGGTAGCGGAGCATGCGCAGGCGGCGGTGGCACATCGGGTGCGTCGGAGGGATCGACGGCGTCGGGAGGTCGCATGCAGAGTCGGCGGTCCGCGCGGTGCGGGAGGCGCGCGCACGGCAGTGCGCCGAGACGGCAGTCGGCGGCGACGCGCTCGCAGAGGGCACGGCACGCCGATACAGCGCCGGCCACTTGCTCGGAGCACAGCGGCGCGAAGGCCGAGCACAGCAGGAAGCGCGCGTGCGGCGAACACCCGCTCGACACCACCTCGGCATACTCTATCATCTGAAAGAAATTTATTTCCGATATAAATATTTTACGTCGATATCTAATATCCGATCATTGAGTCATTTTACATTTTTGCCTCTTCATGGTATAAGTAACAGGTACATTACATAATAAATATCTTCTTTGATATTTACCTATATGTACATTTTTTTATGGTAGACTGTGTACGGTTGAAACACTTTAGCTCGTATCGTCCTCAGCATTGCCGAGCGGCGACGGAGTTATGTTAAATACAAGTGCGTCTATCTACTAATAGGTAATTGACGGGTCGCCCGCGTGTCCTCAAAATTAATCCCCCGGTCCCGTCTCACCCCGTTCCAGATCCCAGTCCCGATCCCACTATCGAACTAGATCACGATGATGGTCGCACATCCTGATTCTGGTTCCGCCATCGATTTAGTTTTGATCGAATTATCAAATAAAGAAAACGGAAAATCTTACACCGAAAACTCATGTACAGTGCAACGCCCGAAACTTTGCCTCTCTGAATTGGCTGTGAATGATATATGTATATACTGCGAAGGTATTACGCTCTCCGATCTTTTCCTTCTCTGCGGCGTTCCTGTTTTACGCCATTGCGACGTTTTCGTGACGAACTTCACAGCGGCAAAGTTTCGTGCGCTAAATTATTTTATAATGACACCTCTCCCCAATTATATCACATTCATACATCACAGGTCGAGATAAAAAAAAAAGCGTGTTAATCGAAGAGGTTCGGTCCAGATTCAGGTATCGCCTTAACTCTCGTATCGCACTGTTTACAGTACACACGCGATATCGACGCGAAATAATAAAGTAGAACAGAGGTTCGACTAAGACGCAAAGCCATCGGGCGATGCGGTTCGTCGTGCGTACAGTTCAACGCGCGAAACTTTACCGCTCTGGATTGTCTGCGAATGATGTAATACGCAGGTTTAACGTTCCCCGACCCTTCCTTCTTCTCCGTGTGCCAATTTTACGCCATTGCGACGAGTTCGTGACTAACTTCAGCGGTAAAGTTTCGTGCGTTGTATTGTACAGTATAGTACTCTGCCGCTGTAAAATTAGTCACGAAATCGTCGCTATGGCGTAATATATGCAATCGGGAGAGATGAAGGAAGGGTAGGGAAGCGTTAAGGGCCGACGGCGCCCGCGGACGAGCCGCCCCGGGCGATTTTCAATGGCTGCATAGTTCCCTTCACATTGTCCGCACGTAATCGCGCCCGACAAAAAGTTCCACCGAAGCGAAACGAGAAAAAAACCGGCGGATGCGGTCCGGTTTGCGCATGCGCCGCTGCTCGCCCGATATTTCTCGTAAACAAAAAAAAAATAAAAGGGAAGAAATAAGAACCTTAATCCCTTAAAAATGACATATTCGAAATTCGATTCCATACAAGTCTTCGGTTAAGGGGGTGATGGGCATATGAAACGGATTATTGGTCGATTTTTAAATTTAATGTCAATATCGTTTGTAATGTGCTGCTATTGCTCTGAAACGAATACAAAAATCATATTGTAATCAATTGGCACAGTTAAACAACATTTTAACAATTGCGTAGTTGTTCGATATCCGTCAATCCTCTCGAATCAATGTTCAATTCGTTGGACGAGGATTGTTAGTGGAAAAACAGATTGGAGAATTAGCGGTGGGTTGCATAGTTGCATGCTACGTGTTACTACATGTCACAGGCAACCGTTTAATCATGAATTTCCATAAAGTAACACCGTACACGATAGACTATACTTTATACTAGCATTTTTCGTGGCTTCGAACGAATTGGAACCGTGAGCGGCACCGGAATCGATAGCGAGACAGGGAGCAGAATCGAGAGCCAGAACCGGAATCGAAATTGGGCACGGGACCGAGTGTGGGATCTGGATTAGAGTTAGAGCGTGACCTGGATTATAATCATGATCAATACCGGAACTAACTTAAAAGCGGAAACGAGGTATTGGACTACAACAAAATATAAATCTATGTACACGTTGTGACAAGGTCTCTTTGTTCCTTCACCGGAGCACAGTACATAGACGTAATGATTCGTCACATAGAGCTATAGAGTAATATGCGTTTAGTCAGTGTTTCAACTCCGTACGAGTTCCACGCGTAGTTAAGTGCACCTCTCTAATAATAGAAAATATATAAAAGTGAACGTAAACTTTATTTAGTTTTATTTAACAAAGCCCCCAATAACCTACACGAGGTTGGGATTGACAGCAAGATCTTTCCATATAGGAAAATGAAGAACTGCATTCCATGTTCATGTATGTGGACGCAGTCGGGGGGAAAGGCAGACTCAGAATATGTATAAACATGTTTTGACAGTCGCTTTTCTTTTAATACCACCGTGCGACCGAAAAGATGTAATATTTAATAATAGCCATTTACGAAAGAGAAATACTTTGTGCACGCATTTCAAGTCGAAATTAATAAAGCATTACTTAGGGAACGGCTCGCCTTTGATCTCGCGCGGAGTGGCCCGGCCGAAATAAATCAACGGCTTCGGCCGTTTCATGTGACAGCCGCGGCGCGGCGCTGCCTACGCGCGTACGCGGTAGTTTGGCGACGTAAAAAAAGTCACCCCGCTTTTAGAGTACAATAATATTAAATATGATAAAAATTTGAATAAGGCTTTCATAATTTCCGCTGTTTGAACGTGGCCATACACGGTCTGTTTTGTTGGAAATGGCAGAAAAAAAAAAAATATTTTATGATTTTTCCGTTGCAAATTAATACATCTTTATTCGTTTCAAACCAAAACATATAACTTTCGAGCAGTTTTATAACGAAATCGTTCACGAGTATATTTACCGAACGATGCTCACTTAACACAGCGCTGTTTATTGAAGCTAATGTAAATATTGCTACAACGATAAATATGTCGTCACAATATTATAAGTAATTTGAGTACTTAGTGTTCAGGTTACTTAAGCACTAATGACAACTATAGTATTTAACAAAATTACATGCTATTAGAACTACAGCAACATCGGCATGCTCAAGGCCAAGGAATAGTTGAGACCGAGGACTATGCGTAGTCTCAAATTGAATCATCGTTGTACTTTTTTACCACTTTAATTTCACGATATGAAATTAGCACTGTAGTGTAGCAATAACATTGAAGCAATAATGAAAATATAGATTGTCACGCAAGCTTTTTTACGGCCGTGCGTGACGCTATCTGCGCAGCAATTGGAGTGCGACTAATTTCACATCGGAAAAGTTGATTAGTCCGCGTGTTTGTGTGTATTCGTATTTCGTTATCAATTTTTAAACGATATTAGAAAGGACCATTGAACTGAATGAACATAGCTAAATATACCGAACTGGTTAAAATTTTGTGGATAAAATACAGGAATAAATGTTGTAATTCATCACTAGAAAATAATATTTATTTCATTTTAAACTTTGACAATACAGATTCCGACCCCCTATTGCGTATAATATCGTAAGTGGTTATATATTATTTCAAATATCCAAAGGCTTAACGCATAAAGCAATTACTTCAATAAGTTATCATCAAACAGTTCAATATTGACACCGGCCGTCCAAGGTCCCCGCGGAGTGGATACCTCGGTTCGATTCTCGCCGGGTACACAATTCGGCGCAAACAAGACCGTTTGTTGAAGGCGGCTCTTAAAATGTCCGACTTAAGGCGATGGGCGCACCCATGTTTAAGCGTATTGTTTTTTATAGTACATTTTTTACTGGACGTTTATTTTTATTATTATACTCGAGCCCTAACAGAGGACTACATCGCCATGTTTGTGGAGAACACTTTTTTAGGTTCGAATTGTTCAACAGTGCATAACCTGTAAGTTTGTCATTTTCCGATTTTTACTCACACATAATTCGAATAGGTTTAGTAAGTAAAGTTTCACTTTTTATGTTCGACTAGCTTCTGCTGGCAGCTCCGCCTGCGTGTATAATTCATACCAAGAGAAACTTTCAACTTTATTCAAATATCGATCCTAATTTCATTGCCAATGTCAATCTTGATCCAATTCCCGATTTCAAATGGCTTTTGTCTCGTTTTCCTCTCTCTCAAGCTCTCATTCCATACATTCTTCTCTTCCCTTCCTCCTTCTCCTTCCGTATATTTCTCCTCTTCATCTTTGCTTTCATACCTTATAGCCCTTCTCGCTCATAATAGAAAAATAAATGTTTTTTTACTATGTAAATAAATGTATGTTGCATATGTAGAACGTTTTATAATATAGTATATAAGCAGTTGAGCAAATAATGTGATGTAGTTTTGTTTCGAAGTGATGCACAAAAATTGTTGCTCCTGTTGTTACTGCTTATAATAAACAAATGTTCACTAAAACCCGACTAGGTGCTGTAGTTCCATAGTAAAAAATAGTCATAAAAATCGAGCCAGTAGTTCTCAAGCTGTAAGCGCACAACCAGATAACAAAAAAATAGAGACGCAGAGACGCAATTAATGTACATTTATAACAAAAAGCTTTACAAGAAAAATAATTCACTTATAAATATTAATCAAAAAAATTTTGTTAATGTTACTTCCGATTTTTTAATATACTTTAGTATGTATTTATGTATCGTTTAATTCGCACAAAGAAATAATGACTAATGTTTTAGTTAACAGGCATATTTAAATAATATTTAATTTCATGAAGGTTAAATTAAAAACAAGAAAAAAACAACAATTTTACTGTATAAAAAAAAAGTTATTCAGTTCAAGCGCAAAATGTGTGATTTATCAGCAACAATTTTATTGATATCAATTAGATGCATTTTACTGCCCTTGTTACATAATATCACTCTAATACATATCACCTAGGCTTATTTTTTTTTTAATATCTCTATGTCGGCATAATAGAACAGAGATTGTTGTACATAATTTAGGTCTGTTGATAAATTTTAAGGTTTTTAATGATTTCATTTTTTGACGCATTGAGAACAAACCGTCGCATCTGTACGTACTGTTCTCTAATAAATTCTGAGAATCAAAGTAGGTATTCATGAATTTAAACATTCTCAAATCCAAGTACAGGGTATCCGGCAACACCGCATCATTAAATTTTATCGTTTATTAAATATTCTATGAGCATATTCAAGTATCCGAATAAGATGCCGTTTTAGTTATAAAATAGTTTTCATTGAATCCTCGTGAATAACGACTTGTAACTACTTTATTACTATGATGAGTAACACTTAAGGCTTAAAAATAACACTATTTTCTATATATGTTATTTCCGTAATAATTTATAATGATCGAGATTTTGGACTCGACCATCATCAAAGCTCAATAGATTAGGTAACCGATATTTCATATAACTATCTGTTGGCGGTACAACGGCGGTAGGCCCGGGACGGGCGACGGAGGGGGACGATGCGGCACTACCACTTATCACTTCGATACAAACCGTCTTCAAGTGTACCCACCTTTTTTGCATTTATGTAACTAATTGAAAATAAGTACATTAAATTTACAGTCCATACGCAATTTATCTTTTCTTACTTACGTCTAGTGTACCTATCGTATATAAATAGGAGCTAGACCCCAACACTATCACTAAAGTGTATCACTAGAGAGTGTATTCGTGTATATATCTTACATTATCATGTTAAAGTGCCACATCGCCTTAAATGTGGCGTATGTATATACATCAAGCCGCTCCCCGACCAATGTTTGTGGATCATGACAAAAGGCCGCCGTTCCCCGTCTAATCTCGAATCTTTGAATCCAAGAATTCATAACAAAGTTTTCACAAACAACAAAACCGCATTGTTTGTTATCCCAGAGCGCTGCCGGGCGCGGGCGGCGGGGCGGCGGATTATGGAACTCTTTGTTCTAAATGGGCCATCGATGCCGTTGTGCTTGTTAAATAGATAAATATTATTTTTAAATTTTTCAACTTTTTAGGCTGCAACACACCGATTCGGTGTGTCTGACAAGCTTAAAGTTTGTATATATTGCTTGATTATTACGAACACAGCGCTTTACATCACAATAAATCTAGAATGCAATCAGAACCGGATCCGGTAAAACAATCTCGTAAAAGTCAATTTGTACATAACAATACCTTATAGAAAGTTAGTACAATCATAAAAGTGCAGTGCGATCGCGTGTTGTATGTGATTACATTGATTAATAAAAAAGGGGTTTTAACAATTTTAAATAGACGACACACCTACCATCGAATGAAAGCTGAATGGAAGTCGTTAATCTATGGTATATCAAAGAATAACACATCCTAATCTGTCATCGTAAGTAACGTCACGCGGCATACCATAGACACGACACGAAACAATAAACTTCGGTCGGCCCTTTGATCTCGCTACTCCACCGGCGCCCTTTCGCCATCCTATAGGGAGACGGGAATAGCACCAAAGGGGAACATAATTAGGTTGCTTGTAGCATGAAATTGTTTGAAATAATTAACAAAGTGAACCGAGCTACAGCGATACAGTTAAGCGGGTCGGATTATTTGCGTTCAGGGTTCTGTAGATTGCATTCCATTCAAGAGATGGGCATCCTCCAAAAATTACACATACTTCAGACTTTTTTTTAACATAGATTACTTTATGGAGTTTAAGTTAATGTTGCATAATAATGGTATTAAATAAAATGACGTATCAGAAAAAAATTTTTCAAGTTTAAAACATAATATATTTGGTGTTCATATTTTATATTAGGGGCCGTTCATAAATTATGTAAGACATTTAAGGGAGGGGGGGGGTATTGACTAAATATTATAATTTCTTACTATAGGGAGGGAGGGTAGAGAATGTGATATTACGTAAAATTTCGAATTAAAAGTTTTACCACTTTCGCGCTAAAAAATGGCGTTATTGGATAGCGCCATCTGTGCTTTATTTCTCTTACTCAGTATGAAATCTTACAAAAATCATATGTTGTCAGTACTTCTAGACTTTTTACTATTTCGTTGTTGTTGTCGTTGACCGGGGATTGCCCTGTTACTTGAAATCTCAAAAATATACCTCATGTTCTTTTAGAATAATTATTTTATCTAACATGTCTGGATACTTACATCCACTGTTATTTAAAGCGTGGGTAGAAGGTTTCCCAGATAAAACACCAAAGATTTGTCAACAACAGTGTAATTAAATCTGGATAACCAACAGAGAAGTTTTCAAAAATGATGACAATGCTTTCGGAAAATTTGTATCTCACAAAATAAATGATTTAAAACAGCTTGCTGCTAAGAAAAAAACCCAACTTGCTCGGTTTTTTTTAAACAGGTTAGTTGGCACTGTATTTCTAACCCTGATTAAAAATATTGATTGAAAAAAATTGAAAATGAAGAGATTTGAATTTTTTTCAATAATTTCAATTTTTTCGTATGTATGTTGTTCAAAATATTGTTATCAATGTTTTAATATTATTTTTAAGTAATTGTTATATGTAAAATTCTATTTAAATGCACTTTACTGAGAATTTTCGACCTATCAAATTATTGCATCGTCGTGCTGGACAGAGTCTGTGTCTTACATCATACAATAATAATATCCTTGATATTGAGTGGTACGACAATGAAGATATTGATATTGAAAAAATTGAAGAGCCTCAGGAAGACCACAAGGAATCAGTCATTCCGGTAATTGAATCAATATCTGAATGGTTAGTCAGTCCTTGGATAAATGATAATTAGAGTTTTGATTTATGATCAGTGGCGGCTGATGGGTTATCGAACTGGTGGTGCACTTTACTTGTTCACCAAATATTAAAATTAGAAAAGGCAACAAAACAACAATTGACATAAAATATGTTTATTTTTTATACATTAAATCAATGCGACGACATTTTTCTGAAGCGAAATGTTCAATCATCTTTTTATTAAAATCGGGTACTGATTGTATAAATTTTTTTCAATACTGAGCACAGAAAGTGCATTTAGCCGATCCTAAGACATGGTGTTTCGGAGAAAAGTTTTGATTCTTTTGGATATTGCTTCTATACAGAGAATCTAGCTGATTACGAATGTCGACCGTGCCTAACACAGACAAAACTCATCACATTTTGTAGGTGTACTTGCGAAGAACCATGTTTTTTTTTATTTTTTCACTCAAATGCGTCAAATCCTTGATTCCAGTGTCCAGATCGATTCTCCGCCAAAAATAATGCAAGGAAAACAAAAAAATGCATTAAGACGCTCACATCCACACAACCATTTCTTTCTATTATACATTTCACTTTTAAAACTTCGCGTAAATGTTTTATTTTTTGATTTGCACTCTTGTTTTAAATTTAAAAAGGGCCGTGGCGGTCCGGCCAATTTTATATTCACTTTATTTTGAAAAGTTCTGTTATTTTCTTTAATATAATCAATGTTTATGCTCATTTTCACTAACATCACACACAGTATAGAATAAAAGTTCTATTATAGCATCGAAACAAAAACTAAAAACAATTACGATAATATAAACAAACAATAATTAACGCGTCACACATACAGTGAAACTATACTGATAATGAGTCGAGATGTCAATGATGGCCGCCGTCGCCTCGCGCCCACACCGGCCGGACAATTCGTCAAAATCGGGTGCTCTCGGCAATCTTCGGTTCGCACGTGCGGCGCTCGAGAACCGACTCCTTACTCGGTACATTTCTATGAACTATCTTTTGTTTCACGGTCAGACGCATTAACTCGTATCTCTTACAAGTTGTATTAGGAGCCCTCGTGCGCTCGCCGAATCGCACGAGAATTTGTATTTACAGGAAAATAAGTCTTAATAGTTTAGTAAAGCGCTCAAACTGTTTCACCATAATTGGAAATTTAATTTTTTATACGTATTTGTATGCTTAAAAAATAAATATTAAAATGGTAATTTTAAAATAAAGATGAAGTAATATTTTGTAATTTTTAAATCTTTTGAATTGGTGGTTCAGCGCACGAGCGCACTTAAGGTACAGCCGCCACTGTTTATGATCAAGATTTTTCAACACCTTTGGTTTCACTCAACTAATCCTGGTCAAAACTGTGATAGGTTGATACGATTAATGTTACTCAAGTGAGTTAATGATGTTTATAATAGTAAGATGGCAATAAAAAATATTTTTAGAAATAATGGAGTTGTATTTTGTTAATACACACATATCTTACGAAAATTTCTTATTAAGGGGCAGGGGGGAGTAGTCGAAATCTTATGATGTCTTACAGTAGGGGGAGAGGGGGTCAAATTAGCCCTCAAAACCTCTTACGTAATTTATGAACGGCCCCTTAGCGCAAAGAGGCAATCTTTTAATATATAAATACTAATGAAAAGGGCTTAACGCGATGACTGATTTAAATATTTTTATTTCTTCTCAACTTGCTGAAGAAATATAAATTACAATTGTAAAAAAAATATAGTGAAACGTAAGATATTCTGGATAATACATAATCCATACATATAAAATTGTTAGGGAATCAAATTTGCACATTAAATATTAAAAATAAAGTACGTTATACGTACAGTATACATAATATAGACAACAAAACAGCTGCTTTTAATTTTCTTGTTTGTTTGTTTGTTTGCTTATTCAAGCATCACTCAAAAATTAATGGGTCAATTTGAACAAAACTTTTTGTATTCTATCAACAGAATCTGCTGCTTAACTTAGGACAAAATTTATCACACTGCATTACCCACGCTGTAAACAAACTCAACTTTTGCCCCGTCTTTGATTTTAAGTACCTACCGAATAGATTTAGTCAAACGGTACCACCTGCCTATCATTATGTTTTTTGACAGAGCGAGTGTCAGAATAAATGTGTCCAACCATCCGTAATTTGCTTACTTCTTTAAATCGATAAAGTCCATGAAAAGGAAGAAATCTCGCAATAAACATTGTGGTTTTGAAGAAGACCCCATGATACGACGTTTAAGATTTTCTGGGTAATCAAAGGCAACGAAGAAATGAAGGACAGATTCATATCTTTTTAAAATGTTATGTTTCATATTCATCAGGCGAACAAAGTCATGGGCAACAGCTAGTGTGTAATATCAATATTTTCCTAATGCTTTCCGAATATTTTTATACTTTTGATTTTGATATAGGTATTTTTTTTAAAGGACTTCGAAATATTTCACGCCATGCTTCAAACAAATAAATTGAAATACAGATATAAATATGGTTGAATCATCAAGAAAATATTTAATTAAAACGATTACAATAAATCACCAATTTAAATATGTGACAGTCTCACAGTCATATAAAATTATGTACTTTAAAATGAAACGTGTAATTGTACGATTTTATAGCGGCCATTTTATAGCTGTTTACGTCATAAAATGGCGACGCCCGTTTTAATTAGTGCGCTTCGATTAGGGTCGACATGGCGGCGCCGGCGCCGGTTCGCCTAACTGTACGCGTTCGGCTCGGTTGGGAATTTTCATTTGTATTTTTACTAAAAACTGAAAATATATCTTTATTTACTTGGAATGTTTCGACCTTTTCTTGTAGTCATTATCACTGTCTGCCATTGATGCATATTATAAATTCAAAAATTTTCGCTGAATGTCAGTTTCACCAGACATGTGCATTACAACGCACGAGACCCTGCCGCTGTTAAGTTAGTCACGAAAGCGTTGTAATGGCATAAAATAGGAACGCGGGAGAAGGGGGGGTCAGGTTAGAGTTTCGTGTGTTGTACTGGATCTAACCTCAAAAAAATCTACGAACAGAATATTGTTTGGCTGGATCGTGATTCAATTAGTGAATTATATGCGATAAAATTAAATACACCCTCGTTTGTTAAATGTAACACATCAATAATCGGCAAACAAGGGGTAATGTTGTTGACACACAAAAGGCTAAATTGAGTAGTTTTAACCCTTGCAAGAAACTAGGCAAAGAAGCGAATTAATTCACACATACGCAGCGTATAATCGGCTAAAGTTACGAATGGCACCTCGATTTAATCGTTGCCGAACTATAATTTTGTTGGAAAACTTATCAAATGACAACCGGTATCAAACGTTAGAACTGTTGCAAGCTGCCATAGTTAACATCGAGGTTAACATGGTTAATATCGTATAAGTCTAGGTTTTTCTTCGGGGTAGAAAGATGGAATCGCGATATAATTATATAAAAACTTAGTTAATTTTATACAGTTATATCGCACGTAAAATTTTCCATTGTCAAAGCTGATACGTCATTAGATAACGACGACGTGGAAATGAATTTCATATCATCGATTAGAATTTTTTATTCAAATGTGAATATTAAAGGAAATCATTTAACATTTTAAACAACATTGTAACTAAAGCGTTTTGGCGTGACGACGCTAATCACGCTAATATTCGACGGGAGCGACGCACGAGACGAGGTTTAACCTATGGACGCAGGAAGCTAGTGTTGGATAAATCTCAAGGTTAAGATGAAATTCGTTATGCGTTTATCAAATGAACGACCTTGACGAAGACGGAGATGCTATTGGAAGAAAACGGAGGCTTTTGCTAAACTTGGGCAAACAGCAAAAACTGTTATTATTCTCAGATGTCCGCCAAACGGTTTGTGTAGACGTGGTCGGATATGCACAAGCCTAGCGGACCAATTCTGCAAACTCGAAACGGTTCGACAGGCAGAGTTGCGACGTCAAAATCACGTCGACCGAGGACATGCGGGAGGACTCCTCTCGCGTTGACGTAATTCCGACGTCGCAACGATACCGACCGAGTCGTTGTAATACAGATTTTTTCAGCCGAGTGTCGGGTAAGCCTGATGGAAAATGTTCTTCGGAGCCGTGAATTCGCAGCTTCTCCGGCTCCGGGAATAGCGCGCCCGCACTTTAGCTACAGGCTGTTTTTATTGTAAACACGCGCTCGCACGCGGGCCGTCCGGACGCGCGTCTCGGCCGTGTTGGTGCCGTAACGCGCTTTGATCTCGTTTCGAGTACATAGGGTTGTTAGCTTCCATTTGTTTATTCTCGAAAACGAGAACGTTGTTTACAGTTTACCGTAACAACTTAATAAGCTTTAATTATATAATAAGTGCAGAAAATTTAATTAATTATTGTACATATTAACAAACAGTTAGATACAGTTTACGACGTTTCTATTTATAATACGATATGTCTAGATTGAAATGGTTTTGTTAAATTTTTAATAAATCGTTTATTAATTATATGAATTACGCAAAATTTCGTACTGAAGTACGATATTCGACAATAGAAAGTTTATATAGCAAATAATAAACATGTAATGCGTTAGAACTACCCGCGCTCGATCGATGTGAATTTTAACAAACAAATATATGGCAGCCATCGACGAACCGCGTGGAGTATTGTAAGAATGACTTAAAGCTACAAAATTGCAGGGGCGTTGAACGTCAAGCGTTTGCTCTGGTTTACAATTATTAAAAGAAAATAATATAATAATTATTAGTTTTTGGTTCTAGAAATCGACTAAAAAGATATTCTAGAATTAGTAGGGGAGGGCAGAAACTATAAATTACATTACGAGACTGGAAGGTTGTAAACGTAAAAATAATGATAAGCGTACACTACAACGCATGAAAGTCTGCCGCTCCGAAGTTAGTCACGCAAGTGTCGCAATGGCGTAAAATAGGAACGCGAGGAAGAAGAAGGAACGGTCGGGGAGTGTTGTATCTGCGCACTGCATCCTTCGCAATTCAGAACGGCAAAGTTTCGTGCGTTGTACTGTACGTTGTTTTGGGAATCAAAACAGATTGAAATAGAGACACTTAGCTTATGAACGCTGTCTTCAAAATCATACATTGATTAATATATATATATATATATATATATATATATATATATATATATATATATATATATCGTATGTCTGCAGGGAAGACATCAATTTTTATGAAAATATGTAATATGGAATACTGATAGAACTGTGATGGTAGAGTGGTCAAGCGCGTCGAAGGGGATGGTGTCGCGTACGAATACTGATCACGACAGGCAAATCGATCATCGAGTTCTAAGATCAAATTAGGGTAAGGCATTCAGCTCGCGCGTCGGAAAGCAGAAAGCCCTCGTTCGCGGCGCCACCGTATTGGTGACGACGGTCTTAAACAACCCTCGACCCGCTGTGAGCTAGCTAGGAGCGGCTGATTTAAGAGCACTTTAATTTGAAATAAAAAGATTGTGGGTAGATGCGCCTCGGTACAGAGAGATAAAAGCCTGACACAACAAATAACGTATTTTCTTCTGGAAAAACTCTTGACACGGAAATACTTGAAGGCTACCGACGGTTATAAATAACCAATTAAACTAAGTACATGCATCGTAAATAATAGTCTAAAGATATTGTGATATGTTTTTGGAATTTTCCAACTGTGGTAAATGTCAAAATAATTACGATATTTATTTTTTTTACATTAGCGTTAAGGTCTTCTTTTGATGGATACTATACGAGAATAGATTCCAACAAACAGATAATATTCTGTTGTATATATATTTGAAAACTAGCAACCCTACCGGACGGGCCGACTTCAAAGCGATCGAATACAGATGGATGCTCTTGCGCAAAGTAAACCGTGCTAAAGTGTCTGTGGATTTCCACAGTACTATATCTCTTTTATCGCTGCCAGTTATAATGAACTCTTTTATTTACGTCTAGATCTAAACTCGACGCTTGTAAAAATTTTCATGTCCATCACTTCTGCCGACCTCGAACGTATCACGTAAAATATATATGCATAGTATTCACGTCAGTTGTTCCTTTAGACTTTCAAACTAAAAATATACTTCGCTAAGAACTAAACCAGTACTAGCGATAGACGAACAGTTTCCAAATGTCTCATAATAGTGTCAAAGACGCCCCGGTAAACGGCTTAAAGGCCGTTGTCGTCACTCGACTGCACGAGGACTTGACTTCCCACAATATTATATAACATATTGAAGGGCGCGGGTCCGTATTAATAAACCTCAATCGAATCGTGCACCATCTCAACTAGGAACGTGGGAGCGTGACGGATATGTTATTTTCTATAGCGAAACAGTATAACTGTCTTGCTCTCTCCGCTCTTAAGATGGAACGCCCGCGAAATGTGCTTTAGTAATACGGGCGTCAGAACTCAAGTTCTGCACACTATGGGTGGTTACCGGCAACCGTCGACGCCGATGCGCCGCCAACGCCCGTGACGAGCTCTCTGAGGCACAGAGAGAGTTGTTTAATTCAAATCGAGCTAAAAATTCATTGTTAAATCCTTCCGTGGTCACAATTTAAAACCCGGCATCGCCCGATCCGAAAACGATCCATTGATCGCTCGCTTTACCCGATAATGGGAATGTTTATAGCTTAAATCATATGTAGCAAAAAAAAAACAATGTACACACTCACTGAATTACACACTTGAAGGGTTATCCGCAAGTTCGTGATATTTTACATTTTAAGCGGTCCGCACCGGCGCAGCGATCGATAGCAAACTTCTAGTTTACGTTCAAGTTCTACTACTACTAAGCAAAACCCTAACCTCTAAAGCTATAGGATACGAGCGATTCAAAAAACACCATTACGTCGAAAGCCTGGTACGCGTTCCGAATTAACGACTTGAAAGGGACATTTCGATCGTACGGAAACCGATGCTCAAGTAAACTTCTAATCTGAACTAATACGGTTATCCGGTTTCGCCGCCTGAAGCGATGAATGGCCCCTCCGCACCCCCCGCGCCGGGCCGCCCGGTCCGGACGGCGAGCCGGTAATTTACAACGTGAAATCGAATAAAAAACGACTATCACGTTTAATCTGATATTACAAAAAAAAAAGTTCCGTCGGCCATTAGCAATTAATCTAAGAAGTCTCTCTCAGTTCGAGGCGGCTTTTTGTTGGTCGACTTATTATTGGAGCGGTGTACCGACTCAAGTTGGAATATTATGGACGTGTGTCGGCCTGCAATTGTATTGTTTTCGTTCTGTTATCATTAGCGACGCAATGGATCCAGGCGCAACTGCGGCTGGTCGGAGTGAATTGTATGCGCGAGAGCAAAATGTCGTGGCCGTAAATGTTTACATTAGCAAGCGAAGCGAAAATTCGATATCTCAGATCAAATGACGCAGTAATTGTCACATATTGAAACGTAAGCTTAGGATGCTCATACAAACAAAAAGGGTCAGATGTTGACCGAAAATTTAATTTAAAATATATACATACAGACACAGCAGCGAGAAAGTTTATAAACATATATTAAGGGTTGTTTTCTCGACACCCCTGAATTCTTACATGTGAATATCCATACTTTGCCACGGCAACCAAACCGGTCGGCGGCACGGAGCGCGGCTAATTGATAATAATCGACGCTCGCGAGACGACCGGAGAGACGTGCGGGGCTCTATTCTAAGAGTACGATCTTGCAGCCGAGGCGAGTGACAAAATGTCGAAAATAACATATCGCGAAGCAGCTAATAGCTGCCTGGAAGGAAAGTGTTTTGCATTCACTAGTAGAATCCAATTACATTTATTCATTGCAATCTCGAGCTACGACTCTTTTTCTTTACGATAAAAATATGAAAATTGAAGGCAGATGAGGATAGAATGAGTTGCGAAATGGGTACAATTACGTTCCTTGATTCACGCTTAAAGCATTTTATTTTGACCAATAATATTATTGGTCATGTTAAGGACATCGCTATGTGTTTACAAGAATCGTTATCAACTCATCACTAGCTAATCTCATCAATTTAATTCATTGGGGAGTAGTTTAGAGGGGTCAAAGACATTGACTAATAAATATAATTAAAACTGACCTGCGGATCAAATAAACAGGATGAACCGAGACACCCAAAATCGCTAGTTTATATGCAAATAAAATATATGTATATATCTATCAATTTCAGTGAAAATTGCAAACACTGTTTTCTCTTTCTGATACAATATTATTGTAAAGAATTTCCACACGATTAGTTCTATTTCATGGACAAAAAAATAGGCGGACAAAACATTGGTGACCAATAGAATATTGTATAGCGATGTGCTACTTGTTTGAGTGCACGGGAGACGAAAGAAAATTTTACTTAATTTTCTTGATGATATAAATTTTATTATAACAATAAAGTTCTGAACAGCTTTCAATGTTTTTTTGAAATTAAGTTCATATAAATAATATGAAAATATTTACATAAACGTCAACTTATAAAAGAATTTGACGAAATTGACACTCAATATCATTACTTAGGTGTGAAGTGTGTGGTCATGGCTCCATCAGCTGGCTTACTTCGGGCGTGTCGATCATCACCTACCGATACTCCATCGGCCCATTATTCGAGTCCGTGGTGTATCACATTTGAGGAAGTTGTCAAAATCTGTCAATTTATTTTTATACGCAAAAAGTATTAAAAGTGTTTTACGGCATTCCGTGTATATCCATACAGCCAAGGCATCATTCCTTTGTCTTATATTATAACGCGCGATATCGTTCCTTTGTCTTATAACGCGCGATGTCAGATCGCAATTGACAGTTTTTTTTTTTTATACAGATAAGGCCTAGTACACGCTGCGCGCGACGACGTTACACAAACAGCGCGCAATAAAACGGAGCGGACGTTTATAGCCAGCTTTAACCGGCTATTACGCGGCGTGCTGCAAGCCGATGTTTTCACTTCCAAAGAACATTTTTTTTTTTTAATAATTTCAGGGCTTATTGACCCGCTTCTGTGAGTGGTCTTGGATAAATTCGAGAGTCCATTCTGCGTTAGAGCGATTTTTAAATGCCAAACTGTATGTCTTTTCTTTGTTGTTTGACATTATTTATTTTTTTTTTTTTTTTTGGACGGAAAACATTGTACGATTACGCAAACTATAAATATAGACAGTTTCATTGCTTACAACAATTCTGTTAGATGCCTTCGTATTACATTGAATAATTTTTTATTCATTATTTATAATTTATTAAATATGAATTAGCATTTGTATGGGACTCCGCCAGCGTGGATAACCTATATATTGATTGAGAAGTAGATATTTTAAAGCTCTAATGCTAAACGATCTCGATACTATTATCCATCTATTGAGTTTGGTTATAAATTCCTTTTCCCTTTTCGTCCCGATCTTGCTATGTCTCTCTCTCTTTCTACCAATCTTCCCTCTCAATCTCTCTGACTGTTCTTTCCCTCTTCGTCTCAATCCTCATCGCGCATTTACACCTTGCTTAGCCAAGCGAAGCGAACAAATAAACATTGAATTTTTTTCTATGTACGCATGCATATTGTACTAACTTTTGCTCACGCATCTGCCCGAATAGATAGAGAATCTTGACGGAAACTTTGATCTTTATTAAAACCTCAATACTAAACTAGATGCTGATCCGCTTATAAATATCGGTCTTTATCCTGTTCATGATTTCATCCCCCTTTCCTACTCGCTCTTTTTCTCGCTCTATCTCTCACTTTCGCTTCGCTTACCTTCTCCCTTGTTCTTGGACTCTATATCTTCATCTCTACCTTTCCTCTCATCCTTCCAATCTTTATCTCTCTTGCATCCCACTCATTATTACTCAGTAAATGAATCAAATAAACATAATAACTTTTATACTGATCCGGCTATAAAAAATACACAGAAAAATCGACATGCGAACAAACAGTAACCTACATTTTATGCGAATCACTTGACTCAGCTTTGAGTAAAATTAATTTGTCCACTAGTTCCGTCTCTAAGGGTTGTATTGATGAAGCGCACTTAATTGCGCTTGTTCCATATTGAGAACGAAAAGATCAGAACAGTTAAAGTGCTCGCGAAGAAAGTAAAATATGTTTTACTCGCACGTTACTTCAAGAAATGACGCATCATTATTGAGTGACGTTTACTAACACGAACCGAGGAGAGTATGTCAAGTCTCCTGGGGTCCCCGGTCTTGGACACCGGGTTGATGATGACGGCCGTTAGCGACCTCCGACCCCGCTCCGCTCTGGGCTAGTATAGAGAATTCATATTCAGGTCGCTTAATCCGAGATAATGAGATCGTGCAAACGTGTGCTTTACCAGTGAGATGTAATAGAAATGTTATACGTACCGAATATTAAATACAACTGATTTATTAAAGCTGATTTTATATCATTTTAACGTTCATATTGAAGGGCAAAATCAATTTAAAATTAATATTTGTCGGCGATTTTGTAAAAAGTAATTTTTTGTGCGAACGTCCCACAGTAGGCGCCATCTTATCTACCGTAGTGTGATAGCGCTGGCTGCTTATGGTAGAAAATCTAAAAATACATGTAATATCAATAGTTTTATAGTTTTCGCTTATCAGTTGCGAACTAATCACATGTGTAGTTTGGATTTTGGATTAGCAGTCAATTTACTATAAAATACGCGTTTTACAAAAAAGAACGCATAAACAGAATTTATTTAAATTTTCATCTGTATTTGGGTTTCAAAATTGAGTTTTCACTGTGTATTTCTGAGAGATGTCGCAACGATACAAAGCAAGGCCTCAATATTTTATTGTTAAGTTAAAACGATAGAAAACAAGAAAGTTGCACCTAAGCAAATCACATATTTATTTTATTTTTCAACAAATATTGCCCTAACCTCAAAGTATACCAAACCTTCCCGTCTCACGTCTTTACATATTTTACAATATTTACAGTTTCGAGTTGCTCAACGTGGCCCATGTTTATACAAGCATTTGACGCGTATACAAGGTCTTAAAATCGTGTTACACAACCCGCTAAGTTACTGTAAATAGAGGGACACTAAAATATTTTAAAGTTTAAAATGTTGTTATACAACTTATTACTTCCTTTTTTTTTTGTTCTTTACTTTATTTTTCGAACATACGTTATCTAGAACTACATACCGTTTTCCTTAAAATAAAACTGTTGAAAATGAAAGTCTTTTTTACATCTGTGTTACACAATTTAAATTATTAATAAGTAATTTTCAATGATTTCTTCTACGTTTTAAATGTTTTAAACATTTGCTTTGATTTCAATAAAAAAAGATGTATATTGCACAAAAAAAAGAATAAATTATCAAAATGTATTTACTATTCCAATTAAGACACCTTAAAAATTGACTTAAAATATTAATAACAAATATTGTAAGTAAACACGCATTTTTAAAATGAAATAATAAGTCGGAATTTTTACGATTAAAGATTTCAGCGATCACCTTCATACGTCTTCCTAAAAACCCATTAAAATAGATAACACATCATATATTTGATACTTTGCTTGTAAATAATTTTCGTTTAGACTATAGGGCAGAATATATTGGTTCAGACAGACGTTTGTCGATGGTAGGATGCATGACTCCTAGCGGTACACGAACTCCTGGAAGTGCTTCAATTGGCCGTGTAATTTAAAGGGCAAAGCAGAATTTTCATGTTCACGGAAAAATCATTTGTACAACAATAATTAATTATATTTACGTACGTATTGTCAAACATTGCATTTCTCACTTCCATATTAGATCACTGATGCTCGACACAGGAAATATTATGAAATTGCTCATCGAGTTTCTTTGTAAAAAAAAATATATAGACAACCTCATATGTATGACCATTTTTCCCACCGGAAAAAATATTCTGAACGTGTGACACAGCTACACAAACATCATTCTATTGGGACAGCGAAGGAGTTAATAAACTCGTTTGACTATTGATTTAAGTTCATGTATCCGTTTCCTACGTGTCTCTGAATGATGTATCTTTTGTGTCATTACGTTGGAAACTGTATTTTTATGTAATCTAATTTTATTATTCTTCTACGAAGCCGTGTACAGCCTTTTGTGAAATTCAACATGACTTTATGTCGCCATAAAGGTGGAGAACCTTATTTTACACTTAACAAGTCACATTTTGTTGGCCGCCCGCGCCGCCCGTGTGTCTGCCATTCACTAGACTGAAAAATACTTTCAACGGTTTCACCTACAGATGGCGTGAGTGTGGTAGGTAATTCAGTTGGACAAATGAATTCGTCCGTTGTGTTTTTTACCTTATTTATTCGATTCTCTCATGTAGGTGAATGATTTAGCGTACAAATACCACACGGGATTTTGGTGAATATTTTTTTAATAGACTAACTCATATTGCAACTTCAAAAAAATTCAAACTTACGATTATAAACGAGAAAGTAAGTCTGTCGGCATGTATGTCTGTTGTGTTTTCATGTCTAAATCGATTTTGATTAAATTTGAGATGGAGATAACTTAAGACCTGGAGAAGAACATAGGCTAATAAACAAGGTTTACCGACTTGAATGAAATTAGATATAATGCTAAAACTAACCGCCGCGAAAAATATAAACGACTATCTATATTTTTTATGTCTATCTTTTGTGTCTATCTGTTTGTGTCGACTGGTAATGATGAAATTTGGTATACTAATAGAACTTATTGTCGGATAAAATAAAGATTACTGTTTGTACATATTTTTCTAACTAAACATCAAACCAATGATTAATCGATTTCAATAAAATTTGGTATATTTAGGTTGGAATATTTAATACAATTATTACTCGCCCTTTCTTTCAAGTTCCGAAATAGATGTACTTTTTTTTTTCTTTTCTTTACTGTTACATATACCAATACGTAAAATATAAACTAATGTTCATCTGTATGTTTGTACTCATTTTCTTATAATTCGACAATCACAACAGATTTTGATAACATCTACACCTGATGTCGTCATATAAAATATGAATTATGTTACCTCACTAAATCACATACAAGTTGTAAACAAAATAAATCTGAAAGCAAAAATTTTTTAAATAACCCTTTTTACAAGAAAGGTGAGGTGCAATATTTTTTAAACCCCTCTAAATACTTATTACATAGCCAGAATACTATTTTTAATTTTCCATTTAAACAGACAGGGTTAGATGCTCAATAAAAACACTGGCGTCAAATTTAAGTATTATGATTTTTAGGATTCCTCATAGGGTATATTTAAAACTTAATTTTAAGCAAGAAAAAATATTGAAGATTTTTCTACAGTTTACAACTTTGTTGTTTTTAGTGGTTGTGCAAAACAATTTACTGTTTTTTCTTTGATTAGTCTAATTTTATACTTTTGTAAAAAAAAAACATTTTTTATTATCAATTAATACCTCATCGCATCTCATCACAATACTATAGAAGGTTTTGTATTCTACGCCAAATTCACAAGAAATTACTTATTTGTAATCAAATAATACGTTCTCTTTGTTTGATATCTAAAAACCGGCGTGAATCGCGTATTTTTTTTATAATCCATGGAAATATGTATCCAAAGCGCCCCGTACATCGAGACATACACCTGGGTGGCTCTGCATTAATATAAAGCGATTAATTTATAAACGGGACCGTACACGCCGCGCATAAATATCCATTACAAGGGGCCGACGGCCGCCGGCGTTCGTGTGTCAATTACGGGCGAATACGCACGAACGGGCGCTTTTTATCGGAGTCCGCAGAGCGGCCGACGGTTTTCGCATGCAGATGCGAAAGGTGGAGGTGCGCTGTCGTTTGAAGGAATCGACTTTTTTTTTTTAAACTCGATCAAAAGCGGCCTTACAAAGCCGCTTTTGATCGAGTTTAAAATTGAACATTTGTCTAGATTCACGAACGACGGGTTCAGGTGTCCATGGGCTATAGTTTTTTTTTTTTATTTTATTCGGACAGGCGTCGAAAAACATTATTGTTCGACTTCGGAAATTCAACATTTCCTGAAAGATTTGCGACAGTTTTTTTTCTGGGGTTCATATGTAATTGATTTTTTAAGTTTTATTATGAAGCAACAAAAAAGGTATAATTTATTATACATAGATTTATGTACACAAAATTATGGGTAATTAAAGTATTACATTTTATTTCGAAGGACTGGGTTTTACAAAGTTTTCAGTTATAGTATGAAGTCGTTTTTTGGATGGTTTGCCTTATAATAGATTTGTAATTTTTATTGACATTTTTTTAATTGCCACTTCAAACTTAAATATTCGAAACAGATTTTGGATCTGTAAAGTTCGCCACGTGTACCACGCCATTATGGCATGTTACCCTTCGTTTACGTGAATTAAACAGGTAAAATAGAAAAACCTGCAAGAAAAAAAAATTCAACTGAATACACACATAGTTTGTACGTATGAGTCCCACGGGAACATCGAATACGTTCCAATAATAAATACTTATCCATTGGTATCCCATTTCACCCCACATCCTGACATAGCGAGATGCCGTGATAGTTAATTGGCCGGCATTCCACGCTGGCTTCCTACAATTGTGATTTTTCCACCTTTTCCAACTTAAGCGAGACTTGCGAGTGCGATAGGGACGGAGAACGATGACCATTTGAATATAAAGGCTTAATAGGGATTTAAGGCCATAAACTACGTGGTGAGGCTCTATTTCTTTTTGTGACAAGAGGGGAAGTGTATTAGCACCTCTGTGTTGAAAAAGAAGACAAGCGCGATTCAGATTCTTACAGTATGGGTGCTGTACATTTTTAAAAATATCCATGCAAAGCCTCATACTGAGATATATGCTCTGGGTAAAGATGTATTTTTGTCTTTAATGCATTAGAAATACCTTATAAGGGATCTTGCTTTGTTAGAACCCATATTGTTTTAATTCACTCACATATAATAATTTTATCAACGTACACGAATCCAAGTATATCGTTATAATTATCCACCAATAGAAGATAAGTATAGGAAACGATAAAAAATTAACGGATATGTTTCTTTTTTTATTATATTATTATAAAATTAACGGAAATGTTCTTCTTGTTGTAGTGGAAATGCAAGTTTTATCTATAATAATCGTTTGGTAATTATATGACAAAATCGGCTACGATGCAGACAGACGCCAAAGTGTCACCATCTTGAATTTTTTATGAGTTGGAGTCCAAGAAAATTGAGATTTTTCAGTAAAATAATTAATTCCATTAATATGTATATATCCTCGAGCGTCTATTGATGAATTAAACTATACTATATGTACAGCAACATCGGGAAAGTATGTTATTTGAGATTCCCGCCATGTTATATTCTCTGAAAATTTATATCATTTCCATGTTTTACATTGAATAACCCATTAAGCATCTCAAATCTATTTATAATAAATGAATTATTTGGATTGAACACGAAAATCGAAAAATGAGTAGATATTTATTTGTACTCAACTTTTTTCAAAGAAATTTATGAACCATCGTTACATTATATTTTTGATCGATGTTAATGATTATATTACGAATGTTTCTACTCATAAAAATTCAATAATAATAATAATAATAAAGGGATTATAGTGATTGTTCTTATCGTATTTACATAGCACTCATGTAAGTTACTACTACTAAATATTTCTATATAAAATTTGAAAAAAATTAACTACATTATTGCTATAATTTTTTTTTAATTTAACTGCTTGTCAATATAATAAAGAAGCTTTGTTTTTATTCTTAATATCCAGCATAATTTAGTAAACTATAATATTTTAAGCATCATGATGAGGAATTACGTTTCGTTCAGGCACCTTAAGTATTAAAAATCTTACTGTTACCGAATTCTAGAAGTGCAATCGATGAATGAACAAGTCAACTGAAAAGTTTATTCGTTTCTTACTCTTAGTGTTATGAGTCATTTATAAAAAAAAAAATTAAAAAAAAATAACATTTAACATATAAATTTATTGAAAGGAAAAGTCGCTTCAATAAAATTAAAATTGCGCAACAGTGACTGACGCGATGGACGCTCTGACGAGCGATCTAATTTTGGCTTCTAGTTTTTATTTTTCAAAAACGAAGTCTTTGAAGAATGTAAAATTTTAGCAAAAAACTAAAATATATGGAAACATAATCCACGGTCATAAACAATAAAGAAATTACGAAGGTCCCCCTTAATGCTGTCAACCGCGAAAGATAATAAGCCTCGATAATATATTTCCCGAGTGCAGTGCGCGCGCGCGGGTCGCTGCACTCGCGCGGCGCGGCCGTGGCCTTTGATCCGTCCGCCGGCCGCTCTCTATACGCGTTTATCGCTCGCGAATGCGCCGCAGTGGGCAAAACACTTTTATATGCAATTAAAATGCCGCCGCGATCGATTAGCTTGTAGCGATGGCCGAGGATCTACTCTGAAGTTAGTATTGAAGTCCGATTTGTTTTTTTTTTTTTTTAACAAAACTACGATCTTGCTGTGACATCCACATGTCGGTACGCGTTTGTCGAAGAGAATGAAGATGTTTATTTATTGCGCCGGAACGGAAGTTCCTTCTGTACTGAGTCCCATTCAAGTCGATATACAATGCGGTAGGGCCACGTCCAGCGAATAAAAGTTCCGATGGCACAATCCCAGATCGGGCCACCGGAACTCTTATTCGCTGGACGAAACACAACCATCAGATATTTTATTTCTACCTAAAGAAAGTCGGCAAAGCACCGGTGGCTCCATCCTCTGAGGTGGCGAGTGTCCATGGGCAACGATGATCCCCCACTTCCCGGTGCTCTGCATACTCGTTTGCTCTGCTAATGCTATATAAAATATCGGTTCAGTGGTCACGTCGTTGAGATTGACTAACGTACCAACATAAACGCTTTAGGGACAATCATGGCGAGTCAGCGTTTAACTTATAACTCATAGGGACACAAACATTCGCATTAATCGAACGGTTTTAGAGCTCCGATTTAGCTCAAAAAATTTAATGTTGACCACAACTACTAATGTTTCATACTAATATTTTAAATGCGAAAGTGTTATCTGTCTGTCGTCACGTTTTTACGCCTAAACCGCTAACCAGTTTTAATAAGTTTTGAGTTAGAAATAGACTCGAGATGGGCAAAGGCTGCATTTTGGCGCGAAAAAAAAAACTTGAAGGTGGTAAAATAAGTGTATATGGGACTCAGTCGTTTAAGTTACAATTTAAAAATATGAAACTTGCATTATTTACGCGTAGAATTAGAAGACAATAAACATATATTGCATGGTTTTTGAAATTTCCACCTTTAAGGGGATAAAATGGGGGATGAAGTTGCGTACGGGATTTGAGTTAAGAACATGAAACATCGTTTAAGCATTTGTATGGAGACAATATTTAAGCATTTGTAGTGAAAATTTTTTATAAGATTCTATCTATACACATCATAAAATTAAAACTGTCTGTCGCTTAAATCCTTTTCGGGCGAGAAACAATTATCCGATCGACGTGCATATTTTTTTAAATTCACTATTATATTATCTGGCCGGGATATATTTTGTTACATAAAGTAAAGTAAGAAATAAGCAGTGACAATGATGCTGATTCGAGTTGGAAAATAGACGCTCTTGGGTGCTTAATGGCTGACGCCGAATAAACCGAAAGAAATACCTCAAATAGATGCAGAGCGTAACCGTAGATCATCTGTCTACCTTCTAACGATGACTCACGATGAGAATTTCAGACTTCGTTGTCGCGATGACGACGTCCGTGGCCGATGGCTTAAGGTTAAAAAATTCGTCGGTCGATCCGCCCCTGTTTAAAAACGAACCCCATATCGTATGGTTCAGACCGCAGCTTCTGTTTGTGTGTCGTAGCGTAAACAGAGTGAGACAGGTGAGTAGGACAAGCCTTCGATTTCTCGTTACTGCTTTAATTGACGTAAGAAGAAACAGTAGAGATGCGTTCAAATCAGTCGGCAATGTAACGCGTGCAACGCACCTTCATGCTGTGTAGATAATAGACAGCGCGGGCGCACAAAGTGGCGCCGGCGCAGGCGGGCGGCGGCCGCCTCTAAAATTACAACAGGTAGAAAAACGTGTTAATAAACGCAGGCGGTCCTTTTTTTTTCTTCGGGAAAGAAATGCATCATTTTTTGACTTGCAGCGTTCCTCTCCTCCGCTACAGGCCCTTAAATTATCGTATTTTTATCGAATCCCGATGTCAATTCTAAAAATATTTAAATGAAAAAAATTGGTTGCCTGTAAAGTCGGTATACGGGCGAAAGTTTTACGTGACAACGACTTTGAATGGTAAAATCATTTTAATGTGAATATTCATTCGTATAGTAGGAAGAAGGATGAAATAATAGTAACAATTTAAAACATTTATTTATACAAAGAATTATATTTAAAACATTAATTTATACAAAGAATCTCGCACTGAATTTCATATCATCATCATCATCATCATCATCGCTCGACCTTCAGCCAGTCGCAATGACTGAAAGGGACAAGTCCCGATACACCGAAGGGAGCGTAAATATCGGGGGGGGAGTGTAGATTCTAATCTGGATTAGGAGTGACGGGAGTTTGTAGAGCCAGCCGGTATTCGTGCAACCTTTAGCCAGAAACTGGATTAAGGATGGGTAATAGATACTATAATGTGTCAATAAATACAGTAGGAAGGGGCAAGTTTCTTCCATTTGTCTTCCGTTCTCCGTTTTCTTTGCTTGGTGTAGAGCTTTCAGTGTTTGCTTCTGGATGTTGGTGTGGTTCGTCCGTAATCTTTTAGTTTCTACGTTGCTCATTGCTAATGTGGCCTATTCCCTTTAGTTTTTGTTGTGTTAAGTCATGTGTGTTCTAAGATAGCCTTTTTTCTTAAAGTTTGTTTCTTCAGTTAATCTTCATACTTCATTCTCTTTGCTTAGATAAACTTTTGGTGCTAGCGAGAGTTGGTATAATTCGTCCACAACCTTCCTAATCTTTAATTTGCTTTGTTCTTCTTAGTTCCCATTGTAGTAGCGTTTGTATGTATAAGAAATCTGGAGTAAGTTTGTTTTTCCCGTTAGTCTTCTATTCTTCATTTTCTTCACTCGGTGCAGAGCTTTCGGTGTCCGTTTCTGGGAGTTGGTATAGTTCATCCGCGGCTTTTTTCATTTCCATTTTGTTCTGAGCTAATGTGTCCCATTCCTCTTGGTTCCTATTGTGATAATTGAGATCTTGTCGAAGCGAGTCTTCCCATGTATAAATAGGACGTCCAACTTTTCTCTCTGTTGTAGTATATCTTAGAGCAGAGTTAAGTATGTGGGTTGGTCTCTTCTTAGTAGATGACCGTAGTAACATATTCTTCTAACCTTGATGATTTTGGTGATTGTTTTTCCTTCGAGGATTTCTTGTGTTTTTAGTTTAGGTTGATTTCTTGCGGCTTGTAACATATCTTTCAGAATCTCTTTCGTACTGTCTCAGTCTTGTTCTATTTGATTTGGTTAATGCTACTACGTTCAGACCGTATGTCATGGAGGGAGAAATTACCATTTTGTAAATTAACTTGGCGATTTTCCAGTGCATTTTGGTCTTCTTGATGAAGGGAATGAGACCTTTCGCATTGCGGATTGCCTGTTTACATCTTGCCTTTATCGTGTCTCTTCGACTCAGCTCTGAGGTCAGGTACGTACCCAGATATTTAATGGTGTCCACTGGAGTGATTAGGACTCCATTTATTTCCTGTGTTTGTTTGGCTATGCTCTTGTTGATTGGATCTCTGACTAGCATCTTTGTCTTAGTTTCATTTAGTTTTAAGCCCACTGAAATTAGGAGTTCTTTTAAGTTCTTCATTATATTAGTGAGAACTGTGGTACTATCACCTATAATGATAATATCGTCTGCGAATGATAATATGACGGGGAGATTAATTTCTGCATCCTGATCCAATCTTACTTCACTGACTAACTCCTCTAGAGTTCTTAAAACGTCGTCCAACACAATGGTAAAAGCCGAGGTGAGAGTGGACATCCTTGTTTGACCCCTTTCCTTTGGTGATACTTTGGGTTTTTGTCCAAACCATAGGATTGACGTATGTTCTTTGAGACAAGACATGATTCTGTTGGCTAAAGTAGTATTGACCCTTGTTCTCAGAATATCATATAAAGCACAAAAGTCTACCGAATCAAATGCTTTTCAATGTCGAGTTGCAGTACATACGCGGGCTTACCTGCCTTCCATTTTTCATCCAGAATTCGTCTAACTACAAATATGTGATCGTCCGTCGATCTGTACCTCATAAAGGCCGCTTGATAATTGCCCATAGTCTCGATTTCTTCATCTAAAAGTTTTAAGAGGTAAGTGGCATAAATTCTGTAGCCTGCGTTGCAGATTGATATCTTTCTATAATCGTTCACGGATTGTGGTCTAGCCTTCTTGGGGATTGAATTTGAATTGTTTCCACCCATTCTTGCGGAAAGGAGTTGTTTTCACATGCTTTTCCGATGATTTTTGTAACTTGTTTTACAAATACTTCTGGCGCATGCTGGTATAGTTCAATAACCATTTGATCCGGGCCTGGTACTGTGCCTTTTTTCATTTGTTTGATGATGTTGTTGATGGTGTCGGTAGACGGTGATTTAATTGCTTTTTGTCACTTTGTGAAATTCTGAACTCTGGGCCTTTGACTTTGTGCAGTTCGTAAATCCATGTAGATATGGGTATAAACCGTTTTGGCTGTTTTCTTCCAGTCTGCTTCTTGAAAGTTCTAAGAAATTCATATGTCATTTTCATTCGTTGGGATCTACGAACTTTGTGCATCTGTGCGAAAAGTGTTGACATTTCTCTTCATCCTCTTTTTCTTGTAGGTCCAGTAGTTCTTTCCTGGCGTCCTTGAAGTTCTGTATCGTGGCAGGATCTTTGGAGACCTGTTCTTCCAAAATTTTGCCTTCATAAATTTTGCTAGAGCGAGTCTGCTGGTTTTCGATTTATTTTTGTTGAACTTCAAGTGTTCTCTAACCGATGATCTTAGTATCTCATTGAGCTGGTTCCAATCAAGTGGGTTCTGCCCTTGCTGATATAGTGCAGTCAAGACTTTATCTTCAACGCTTTTTCCATATTTTTGATATGCTGTCTTGGTTTAAGAGCGTATAGTCGAAGTTCCAAAACGGTAGGTTGATGGATTATTTTTTTCTCTGGATGCGCGCTTTCTATTATTCGGTGGCGTATTTATTTTAGCCATTTTCGTTATTTCTCCGAAGATGATTTTGTGATCAGAGTTAGCTTTATTTGTCCAGTAGCCTTTTATGTATTCGAATTTGGCGCCATTGTATGATTCTGTGATGATATGGTCAATTTGTGATGACCTTTGTCCAGAGCGCCAAGTTACCTTGCATGATCTGCGACCCCACGTGCTACTGATCACCAGGTTGTGTTGTTCGCAAAAGTCAAGTAGAAAGGAGCCCAGGTGATTTGAAGTGGGGTGAAATAGATTGTAGCCGACTACGAGTTTTTTTGTACCTCGGTTATCATCTCGACCAATGTGTGCATTGAAATCTCCAAGGAGCAATAGCTTTGAATCTGGGCATTTGTTTCTTATTAGTGAGGCAATCTGTAAAAATGATGAGACAGAGAGTTTTTCAGTTGACCACTGTGGGATGTGCGCTGTTATAATGAGCCAATCTGTATGATAAGAATGTGGTTCAGAATTCAGTTCCAAATGAACACCTAATACGCTATTGCTTTTCCTTTGGATTTTAATAATTCTGGATATCGCATTTTTCCTGATGATTATGCCCACTCCCCTTGTTTCTTGTGCCTTTTTTCCACCACTTAGTATCCAGATGTAGTGCTCAGATGTAAATGAACCACTTGTCATGTGAGTCTCCTGTATTCCTGCAATCGTAACTTTTAAGTGGTGTAATTGTCGATCAATTAATTTCTTCTTATCAAGTGTTGCACAGCCTCTTACATTCCATGTGCCTACGATCAATTTGTGACAGGGTATTTTTTCTTTTAGTTGGATCGGTGAACTTCTTATTGCTTTTGTGTCCATACCTAGTCCCCAGTCTTCATATATTGCAAGAGCAGTTCTATATGTTGTCGGCAGGGATGCTATCTGGCTCGGTCTGTTGCTCGACTGTGGACTCTTTTGAGTATTTTGGCTATCGTAGCGATCTTGGGTCTGTAGAGTGACGATGCTGTCATAGTGATTCCCTGAAAATAATAAGTATATGTTCCCTTGCACTGGTGGTGGAGGGGGCAGTATGTAATTCTATTAGTATTTTCCTGAATTATATGGACATTGACTAGGTAATATTCCGCAGCTGCAATTAGGATGTCTTCACCGCCCCAAAATCCATCAGTAAATTGTTTTTTAATATATGTTTCAATTTTTTCCTCCAATGTTTGGTTTGGAAGCTCTTCATCTGCTATGTTATTTATGAGAGCTAACCTGATTCTCTGGTCATTTTGATTTTCTTGAACAAATTTGGCCAAGTCTTTTCGAACCATTTTATGATCGAATGTTAGCCCAAACAGCTTATTTATTTGGTGTGCTATTGCTCTGTATAGACAGTTACCGTCTCCTTTTATTTTTATGATTGTGTATTCTTCCATTGTGGGTTGTGGTTTCCTAGTTCTTGAAACTTGAAACTAAGAATTTCTAGCAATTTAGATGTACAATATATTAATTATCAGGTCTCTTTGCAGTTTCTTAGGAGTCTGTATTGTTAGTCAATTGATAACTGATTCAGTGTTTAATAATATTCCTATTTTTTTTTTTTTTGCTGTTACTAATATAACTTACTAATCACTTCGCCCTCTAATGATTGATAATAATCTTTATAGTAGGTGTAGTATCGTTCAGTTTGTAGTGTTAATCACTACAAATATTTGACAATAATATATATCTTATGCTGTTTTGTAATTACAGCACAGTGACTTATTATTTGTTGTGGTAATCCTGTTATAAAATTAACAAATTTACCAGTGTATATTTCGAATGACAAAAACAATTTCTGATTTCTCAGTCTCCTACTGGATAATAGGTATATTGTAAGGATTATTATCAAACGTGTATATATGTACCAACTGTTCTTGTCCTGTGGTATTATCAAAAGTTATCTATTAGTACTTACTATTTGTATAATACTTAGTAATTACTTGCTATCAGTCAGCTCGAGATGTTTGAATCATATAATGATATGTATCATATAATGTATTAATTTTTTATTTCTACTTCATCCTATGACCAATAAAATAGTACTCCAATTGTTATATTGCAAATCAGTTTGTTGTATTTTACTGTTAGGTATAATGCTTCCTTAGGTAACTTAATAGACTCTTATAGTTATGAGCGAAGCAGTTCTACTACTGATCGATTCCTAATATGCACTTATACAGAAGTAGACCATTAACTATGTCCTTTAGTAATTGTTATACCTCAAGATTCTATTTCCTATAGTTTATAACTATTTATAATACTAGGTTATTCAGTATTGTTGATATATTATGATATATAGTATACGGTTATTCTACATACTCATTATCAGTCAGTAATCACTGTGTATGATTGCAATTAAGTTAGAGGTATGGGGGAATTTACACACTCTTGTTTCTAAACCGACCCAACTCTGTTGCACTTATTTCTTATTAATACTGTCTTAACCTAAGAGCTATATTCCTAGCTGTCTTTATAATATACAGTTAGTATCTTTACTATAGTTTTTGTGATGTGTAACAACAATAATATATAAATCAGTTTTAATTTTAATTATGTGCTGTCAATAAATATTAATTGAATATGACAATCAATAGATATCTGTAACTATAATTAACTAAAAAGTATGCATGCATTTACGCACTTATATAGTTAGCTTAATAGTTAAGTGTTCAATTTTATTTTTTTTTTTTTTTTTTCTTAATGTTTATTATTACAAGGTAGTGTTTAAAATTATAACAATGCACTCAGTGTTTTGGCTGTAGTATTCTATGGTGTGTAAGAATAGTATATATGTAAAGCAGTATTAGGAACTCTCTATTAGTAAGGAGTGGGAACTCGATTTATAGAGAAGTGTATATGCTATTGCACCTTTTGTTAGATACTGTCAGATTCGTTTCCTATGGTAAACAATGTGTAAATGGAGCGATCTCACCAGGATTTCCTTGATAGCGACGATCTGGGTCTGCCACAGCACAACAGGGCACATCACAGATTCACAAACTAAATATACTATTCGAAATTAATGAAACGTGTGTAAATAGAGTTCAAGTGTTTAATGGCGTCGCGTCGTCACTCACGCGCAGCACTTTTGTGTACTATGTAGTGATTGTAGTGTAGTGCGTAGAGAAAATATTTACACTTTGTGTTCTTAAGGAGATAACTAAGCTAATTACTCTATTTTGATAACACTAATAGCTAATTAAATAATAATATTGATTATTATTTCGAGAGCGATGCGAAAACACATCTGTGACAGTAGGCAGCAGTGTTGCCAGTCGAATCTCGCACTGAATTTCATATTAACAAAATTTTATTTTTACCTTTACACATACATACGTATTTATATACAAATATACATACAATAACTTGCAATACATTTGCAAGCTATGCACTAATTCTCTAGTGCTGCGCGCGCGGCAGACCGATCATAGTTGAGTGGGAGAGAGACGCAAGGCATTCGGCGGGCCTCTCTCTCGTTCGGTGACTCATCGTAACGTTACCGAGCGTTACACTTTTTCATAAGTGACTCCCAGCCGCAACCTAATTTAAGACGTTGTCACGTCAATAAGGTTCTGTAGCAAAGCAATATTTTCCTTTTTTCGGCGTTTCGACAATGCAGAATTCTGATTCCAGTATAGAACAAACGATATTTCCACCTACAGCCACTAAACTCTCGTGAAGTTAGACAGACGTCCCGTTTTAACTTGACCACATTAACTTTCATTCGACAGAAATCCCTCATAAAGTTTTTCGTAAAGTTATCAATCTGATTTTAATTATATCAAATAGAAATGCGTGAAGTCCTCTGGCGACTGTTATTTATACTCACTATTCTAACTTTTCACTATGCGTAGTTAACATTAGTCCTTAATTCATTGTTTTACAAATAATAATTCACCAAATTTCGAATACATTTGCAATAGAGTACAATAATATAAATATTTATATCTTCCGCCATCATGATTTTTGCCTAAAAGTACATACTAACTTTAGAGCCCTGTACATATAAAAAGTTAATTTAAAAGGAAAACAAGAACTGTATGAAAAAAACGCCTAAACTCACCCCTACCATAAAAATGAATTTCGGTTTCGGCCTCGTGCTGCTAATGACAGGGCACGGATGAACAAATCCCCTGTAAATACGGGCCTCGAAGAACAATAGCTATATAATACACGCGCCTGAGGAAGAGAAGCGCAACTGAGATTGCAATAGCTACGGCGAGAAGGTGGTAACTGTATTTTACAGTTATTTAAAAAACGTAATGTATTGTCGCTGCCAGTACGACAAAATATTATTTTCTACTGCTTTATCAGTTGTTCAATTAAATTAACACGTAATCGTAATCAAGTAACGTGATAAATCATTGCATCATTGCGTCATGTGTGACTGTAACCGTTAAAGTCTATATAACTTTTGCAATGGAAGCACCCATTTAAAAAATATTTTAGCTTAATACGAACTAAGCACATCGCTCGGTCGAGTTTCTCGTGGCTATATTAGAACAAAAGGTTTTTTTTTGTAAAGAACTCTTATTTTTTTATGAAGATTTTATATATTTTTTTTATAAACATGATTAATACACGCTACCGGTGACCTAAAAATTGAACTACGTTCACGAATGTTGAAATTGATACGTTTAAATTCATCGTGACATACTATTCAATCGGTATTTCAATTGCAAGCCGCATTTAAAGGCCCTTACAGTTCAACGCACGAAACTTTACCGCTGTGAAGTTCCTCACGAAAGCGTCGCAATGGCGTAAAATGGAAACACGGCAGAGAAGAAGGAAGGGTCGGGGAATGTAATACCAGCGCATTGTATCATTCGCTGCCAACTCAGAGCGGCAATTTCGTGCGTTGTACTGTACAAGCCATTACAGCGACTTGCACCTTTAATTGTACGTAAAATGTAAACTAAAACTTAAAACCAACAAAAATCGCGTTGTACTAAAACTCTTTTTTTAATGTTTACGATTACTTTACGCTATGAGTTGCCCGTGACCTCCTCGTAACGTAAAAGTGTAAAGTAAATTTTGACATTTTTCACATGAATAGTTTTGATAGGTATTCGACGAATTTCTCTGTTTTTGACAATTTAGATGTCGTCGAATCAAGAGTAGTTAGTATAATAAAAAATAAATTTGTAAGTAATCCACATGTTTTATTCCCTATAAGCCACAGTTCAGAGTCCTGGATGCATACTAAAGTAATAATAAATATTAATTAGAAATTGGCCGCTATTGAGAAAAGTTTGATTTTCCCGCTTTTATTTCTTACATTATTTTAAGGGTCAACCATTATAGTGCTACTTTGACATTTATAAAGTTGGTGTAAACTAATTTTTTGTTTTACTACACTAAAAACATGACGTAATAGTATAAGTAGAAGAAAGCGGAATCCATCAAAGGTAGTGTTTTCGTGCTACTACTGGTACAAAGATATTTTTTTCGGAAGATATTATTTTAAAAAAGGGTGACCATCTGAAATCAGAAATAACTCCAGATTCACATCTATATGAACTTATTTCACGAAATACGAGCAGCACACAAGTCGTGGTTGTATAACGATAAATAAAAAAAAAAAACGAACGCAGTAACAGCCCAATTTGAGCGCGGCTTCCCGCCCGGCCGGCCTATTAGCACCTCGGGGCTCACGGGCGACTGAGAGGTAGATATAGGAATATACCATAATTCTCGGTGGAAATTTATTAGCCTGCGTTAAACCGAAGAATATGCATCTGCTATAGGTTTATATTATAACACAAAAAGAACGAGACTAAGAGAAACGCTGTTGAAATGTATCTAGATTAATAATAATAATAAAAAAATAGTTTGTATTTATTAAGATTTATGCATAAAAGTTATAATTGAAAGTTCGATACGCATTAATAGAAAAATTCTTAATTTCTTGAACGTTAACACAAAAAATATGCGTACACTTGTGAAAAACTGTTATAAAACTTGTGTTTAGAGTTAAATTAATATTAGAATAAAAAAAATCGAATCATAGTAACTGACAATCATATAGGAAAAAAGTCGAAAAGAAGAAAAATCTTCAAATTGTTTCTAAACTTATATCGTTAGAAGAAAACAGTATCAGAAACTAGATACGATCATTGCTCACCTTAAAGTAATCTTATCTTTAGTGTTTTGATAAAGAAGTATAATAGCCGACGGCCCTATCACGATAATGTTTATAAGATGTACGCGATAGCGCTAATAACCGCTCCGTTTACGGCGAAACCGATCTATGGTTACGTAAGCGCCACTTTGCCTAGAATTACTTTGAATTTTTTGAGTTATCTTTGGTATCTGTCCTTAGAATTCATGACACTTTCGCACTGTCCGAATTTAAAACATTGACCAGGACTGGGAGTACTTTTTAAAATCACACTTATGACGGACTGCATCAAAAGAAAAAAAACACAAATAGGTCGAACAACAAACGTAAGATTTGACAGATTGTCTATACATTATATACGTCATACCCTTACGGTTAATTTATCAATTAGCACGTTTTCATTTTTTCGTATACATCACCTTCATACTAAAAATTTAAGCCTATTTGTCTCTTGGTAGGCTAAGATTGACAAAATTGTCAATAATTAATGTAAGACATAAAATAATTTAAAAGAAATTACAATGAAAAAGGTATTTTAGGATTTTTTTGTATCTACTACGGTCACTGAGCATTATTTTCGACTGTCAATTAGTTACTAAATTCGAAATTAGACTATTAGGTTTAGACCACAGACAAACGAGTACAGTTCGCTAATACGCGAAGTACTTTAAGAAGCGTTACATTGCGAGGACTTATTTCCTTTATTTAGTATCCACACTCAAAATTGGGTTCAGTAGAACTGAATACGACTTGACCTGGCTCATGAAGCGACTTTCGGTCGGACTGCCGGTGTACGTGAGCGGGCGGTCGACAGCGTTCAGCGTCGCAATGGCACCTATAGTGCAACGAATGTACGTACCATCAAAAATATAATGATATTTATCGATTTTTTTGTCCATATTATTGTAATTTATTTATGTTAATATTATTCATAGGATTCAATTATTTGACATCTTGCAAATGTTTCTATGTATTTGTAATGTAATTTGATAAGCTATTCGAAATGGACGGCAATCCAGTTCTACGCGAAAACAAATATTTTTAAATAGAAGCTTGATAGGTTATAGCCAATTGTGTTGATATTTTATAATGAATTCTTTCAAGAGAGCTAACACAGACTGTCAAGGAAGCCGTCTCACGATGTTATAGGAGTACGTAAAAAACTAAACTTTATCTAAGACTAGTACCGAAGCCTAAACTAGTACTAAACCCTATTAGTAGGATTTGGTTGTGTGGCATTATTTACGTTCCGCGTCGATGTCGGCGCGGGGGCGCCCGCCGCGCCATAAAACCGGCTATCAGTTGTGCGCCGGCAGGTTCGCGTGCGGCGCGCCACAAACGGCCCGTGATAAGCTGATAACGGTTATCACTCATATCCGACATCAAAGCCGCCGCCGGCGGTCGGGCCCTTTGCCGCGAGCCAACTCACGCGCCTTTCTTTGCCCGATCCATTGGCCGTTGTCGATAATGGATTATTGATGTTTGCGTTCTCAAAAAAAAAATCAATATTACTGATTGATTCTCGGGAAATGGAAACCTTATCATTGTTTGAATACTTCATTCGAAACTTGTACCCGTTTTTGTCCGTTTTTTGCACGACTCATAACGCGAAGCATTTGTTATTGCTTTGCGATTGAAAAAAATACTTTTGCCTCTCAGCAGGAACTATTTCTAAAGCTGTACACATGTTGGTACATGATAATTTAACGAAGATACATTCTGTCAGCAGTAAAAAATAATTTATTATAACATATACAAACGAAGAAGAACATCAAGATAGTTTAGAATACTTTCCCGTCAATCAAAGCGATCGGTGTGTTGCTTGATAGTACGATAACTTGTAAAAAAATCCATTGGTTTAGCTTTTTTTTATTAACTTTAAAATTACAGAAAATAATTTTTTATTAATAATTATTGTCTAATTCAGTGACGTTAAATTAAAATAAATAAAAATATAATTTTAGAGACGAGTCAGTGTCACAAATGGGTAAAGAATAGTAAAGATGTATCTCTTCGTTATTCATAAATTTCGAAGGGATTGGGGTGTAATAGTTACAATAATATACTCTAGATGACACTTATTAATAATTTTTTTCATATCAAAAATCAAATGAACATTATGAGGCGTACACTTTGCACTTTCCACAATTTTGTGATATTGTGATGACTGTTTCCATCATCTTGTTTTAATCTTTTTAGTACACTTTTTTTGCTGATTTAAAATTACGACTACTTCTTTATTATACATTTAAATGTTTATTATACATTTTTATTTATCTAAAATGCATAGTACAAATAAATAAAAAAGAAAATTTGTCGATAATTTAAACACTAGACAATACAAATGTCGAGCTTTTACGTGTACGAGATAAACGCAACAGACGTCTTTAAATAAAAGGAAGATAAAAGACAATAATTCCCCCCTTAATTTTCACACTTGTTCTTTTCGAGTGGCCTGGTGATGACCCTTCATGACTTCCACGAGGCAATGATTCTCATCAGCTTCAGACATAAAATGAAATGCATCACCACAAATCGGCCGACCTCATTAACCATTAGCTGCTTTGAGTGGACCAAGCATCTGATCTGCTTGAAGACAACCTGCTTATATATACTAAGGTATGATTACTTGCAAACTATTTGAATTGCAATTAAAGAAATGTGACTACAGACAAATTTATACCTACATACAAAAGGCAGAATAGGTTTTTTATCGATTACGAGAAAAGTTATGGAGTATGAATTTAAAAAAAACATCGATTTTTATATTGCTGCTGTTGTCTCGACAAATATACGCTAGTAATTTACCTGTGCTTTAAATAAATTGTCCATAAACGAAATAGTTTAATATGTTACTTTATAAATATTTATATGTTTATTATTATATCCGATCATGTGTAACACAATGATAGTTGATGTAGCTATATAAAAATCGATATACACCAATATGTTAACTTTTCCTCTTATTGCATTTTACGCAATAATGTATCTTGAATTAATTGATATTTACTGTGACAGAAACCAAAAAAAAATGAGCATATCTAAATTAATTAGAATATATTATATACAGCATTTAATTTTTGTAAATAATTGCATAAAAATAAAGTAATAATATAATATTTGTAATATTATTAATGTATTACTTACTGTCGATCACTCACAATATAACATAACTAATTACACAGGCAATTATGTTAAGTAACTACCGACAAGAAATCTAAGCGTTAATAACATTTTACTTTAATTAAGAATTTTTCGTTTGTTCGGATTACGTTATTTGCTTGTTAGTTAATTAAGTTAGTTGTTAGGTAATGATGTTTATTATATATATTGTTATACATAACAACTAACAAACATCGAGTAAAAGCTAATGTTTGTACTACAAGATTTTGCCGTATTGACATTCCCTTCTTCGTGCACTATATTGTTTATGGATGTGGCTACTAATAGGTTCAATGAGTTCGTTTTAGTATTCGCCCACATATTCTCTTCATGACCCTCGTTTTGTAACATTATTTATTTTAAGGTATACACCATACGCGCTTGTGTGTATGCCTTGCGGACAATCCAACCCCCCAGCATCAAAGGCGCCGGCAACACAACAATATCAGGTTCACAGATCGTAAAACCCATTCTTAGATCGGACATAAATCTATTTTATGCACGCCATTAAATCAGTATGACACCTCTCGTTCGCGCATAGGGGAATTGAAATACTGAATTAACCCGAGACCTTATTTATATCTTTTACGAATGGTACTATAATAATAAGTGGATATATTTTTTATATATGTTTTTATAAAGTATATGAGTGCCATCAGTCAATACTTTCCATTATTTAATTAAAATGAAGTGTTTCATAAACACATAATTTCAATAAATATCATAGTTTTTTTTTCTTGTAATAAAGTAGCAATAAAATTAACAAGTTCAATTTTATATATATATGTATGAAAAAAAATAAAAGTTTTGGCAATGCCTGCAAAATGAAAAACAACGTTCTTACCGCTTTCTCGGCCTCCTCCTGGTCCTTGTGGCCCATCAAGTTGGGCATGGCGGTCCAGTTGTAGCCCAAGTCTTGGCACATCGGGAGTCTGATCCTCTCGCACTTGCCACCTTCATCCTCACAACGGACCGCCACCACCGACACGATGAACAGAAACAGATACATGATACCGCGAGAACGCCGCGCGTTCATCATAAAATCCATTCACTCCCCATTTTTATTTCATGAAAAATAGAAACGATCGCGGGCGCGACGTAACTTTACTACGATAACAAAAACACGTCCAAACCCCACGAGGAACGGAGCGCGACTGAAGCGGGCGGCGGCGCGACGCGCGCGTGCATTTCAAAGGCGGCTACGTCAAACTGGTTTTAAAGATTCATGTGTTCCGACAAAAAGCTTCGAACGCATGAACAGGACATTAAGGCGGCGAGGTAAAAAGACGAAGGCTCCTAATTCGTATACCGCGGCCGCGATCAAGGGTTGTAATTTTTCGTGTCTCTTTCCTACTCGAAGCGCGCGAAGGAGAACACGCGGCGCCGACGGTGCGCGGAAAAATTGAACGTATCGACCGACAGACAAGCATCCTTTATTGTCTTTCGTCGTGTTTATCGGCGATTAGTTGAACTGTACAGCGGTCTGAACACTTCTGCCCCGAGAACACCCCACGTAGAAGAACAATGACTTCTGTCTGGTGTCATTTCATATGTCGAAACCTGAAAAAGTTTTGGAATTCATGTCCAACATAAATATTTGTGATTCACAATGGATGTAAACACACTTCATAATATGAACGATTTCATAAGTGTGCATGCGTTCAATACTACTTATCTGGTTGTATTGCTGATAACGGGAATGCCGTGATAATGAAGTTTGTGTTGACAAAATTGAATTACCGTTAGATGTTTGTTAACCGACTAGTTGTTGCCCCGGCTTTTATTTAACATCATTATTTACTGCTCGTCAACAATTCAAATTACATTAGCCTCGTGACATTCTAAGGCCGAGTTTACTCAGTTTTTTTTGGATTGTTGTTGAATTACTTAGTATCCACCTAATTTGGCAAAATGCATTTATCCATGCTAAGTATAATATACATATTTTGAAGTAACCAACTAGGGTCTTCGAAATCTCTCCAGTCACTTTCCGTCGATTCATTAAAATCGGTCGCGGTTCTGGGTGTATCAATTCAAACCTTAGTGCCGCTCCGCAGGTCAGAACCTACGAGTGCGACAGGGAGGTCGCTGTCCGCCTCTCTTTCGCACCTTAGCATTTTCACGGGTCCGATCCCACGGAGAATACACAATTAGCCCCGTTCATTACAACGCAAGAAACGGAGCCCGATGCTTTGACTTCAAAAACTAAAATTTTCTAACAAAATCATCTTTACATCTATAAGAATAAAGTCGATATTAGAACTGCCATGGAAACTCTTCCTGAACACTATCGTCAGTGTCTGAAAGTCAAATTCAGCTCTACGATTTTTGAGTTAAGGTATCTATTTTAACGAATCCAACTATCTCATTCTTTCTCACTGACTTAACTCTGGAGAGAAAGAGAGGTCCAATCAAAGGGACCGCCGGCTGCGCGGATGGCTGCGGAATGCTTAATTAAGAAGGCGCATGCGCCGGTCGTCATTGTCCGAGGATTGTGATTAAAATGTCTACGTGTCGAAATAGTATACCGGACGCGGACGTGCGAATCATTAAAAATTAATAATGATTACCATTTATAGAATAACATTTACCTACCTTCTGTAATAATCATTTTCAGTAAGGCGAAATCGCAATTCATATTAATGATGTTTGTATTTTTTACTAACACAGGATTTTATCAAAAACACACGATTAAGAAATAATAAAACGTGCTTGCTGAGAAACTGACGCACTGTTTGAAAATTCACTCCACTTCTCCACAGACGTTTTCTGTCATATATTAATTTTATTGGTCGGTCGCTCGCTGTATATAATTAATCTATGCTTTTCCTCATACTTTATACTTTCATAACAATGATATTTGGTGGCACAACGTAATTTGTCAAATGTGTGTTATATTGTCGATGATGTTATATGTACATTGTTATGTTATTTATTCGCATTGCGGATTCGTAAAAATAAGTTATCGATGCATTCCCTGTTATATTTAAATACTAACTGACAATGATCAGTAGATCAATTCTGGAAATTTAAAATCGATAACGTCATAATAACGTCAACAGAGGGCACGTGGAGCAACCCTTGTCATAGTGACGTGTTTGACGTCATAATGACGCAATTTTGACGTCATAATGATATCGACTGCGCCGTTTTGACTTTACTGAATTTGCCTGCTGCAATAGACGACATGTATCGTAACGTTTTTATAATTTATTGGCTTATACATATTTAAACCGATTTATTTTTTTTTTAATAAAGCTAACATTTAAATCCTTAAATTCGTCGATACTAGAACTTAAATTATGCACCCAATACTTTCAAATTCAGGAGATGTTTAGTTGAGTTTCGTCTTTCTAACTTTAGAATGAACGGTGAAAAATAGCCCGTGCTGTAATTGAGGCATCACTGATGCTAATTCAATTCATTGACACTAATCAAGTGGGTCATTTAGTCTAGTGTTAGTTAAAGGGTTAACGGCGTTTTGCCTTCGAAACAGTAGGTAACGAACATAGAAAGTAATTATATTAAAATGTTGTTATATTATTGTAATATCTATATATTATTATATTCCTATGGTATCTTTAACAATGAGTCAAATTAAGGTGCTTGATCTGTGCCTCCGAGAGCACTATCCTTGATTGGTTCCGGAAGCTGTCACCGCATCGATAAGGAATCCGTATCCAGAAGCACCTTTGATTCCTAATGATAGTTGTGTGTTTGAAACCGTTTTTGGTGCACTAGACATCAACGAGGTTCCTGACTCGCACAACATTTTTAAGAAATAAATTGTCAAGTACAGTTGGAATATAATAACAATGTATCAAACGTATTCGTTTTATTTCAATCGCTTAAAATTCTATCTGCATACGGCACCTGTGCTTGTATTAGTAAAAAACGCTCAATACTAAAGTGATTGATAGTTGTATCATAAAAACATACCTACTGACGTGTTTGCACGAGCCAATATTGTGTCGTCAAAGCACTCCCACAATCCCATTTTTGATTGAGGGATTAAAGGTTGAGCACCCTCACGGTTGTCATCGATGTGGCGATGTCATCAGTATCGACAGCTAACAGCTTCAATAGAAAAAATTAATGGTATAATATTATAATTGGTTATATTAGCTAATTCGTCTGTAATCAAGACTCGAACTCATTAGGCATCTGTCGCTTCGAAACCAATGATCTGGTCTAATTGCCGGAGTGGATAATTAAATAGTAATTTAATTTCACCCTGTTTTATTTGTCGACTAATTCGCAACAATATGATAAAAGAAGCTATACTAAAGGAATGGTCTGCGAAATGCGGTCGGCTTCTTGAAATTGTTCCGACCCTTATTATTCACATTCTGCCCTTGGTGCCCAAATTGTCCCTAATTACATAAGATCGCTAAAAAAAAATACCAATTCGTGCAGTAATCGTGCGACCGTCCTTGCCTATTTTAAAGCTGAGCTTACATGTCGTCGACAACGATATCGTCGCGATATCCATCTGCCCGTCTGCGATATAAAATAGTATCGCTTTGGATGAGTAATAGCCGAATTCGTGTGGATAACTCTCAAAAATATCTGTAATCATCATCATCATCATCATCGTCGTCATCATCGCTCAACCTCCAGCCAGTCGCAATGACTGAAAGGGACAAATCCGGATACACCGAAGGTAGTGTAAATATCGGGGGGAGTGTAGGTTCTAGCTTGGATTAGGAGTGACGGGAGTGTAGAGCCAGCCGGTATTCGTGCAACCTTTAGCCAGAAACTGGATTCGGGATAGGTAATAGATACTATAGTATGTCAATAAATAATAGTTGGGAGGGTATGTTCCTTCTGTTTCTCTTTCGTTCTTCGTCACCTTTGCTTGGTGCAGGTTTTGACGTCCATTTCTGAGAGTTGGAACAGTTCATCTGCAGCCTTTCTAATTTCTACTGTAGTCTGTGCTAATGTTGTTTATTCTTCTTGGTTCCTGTTGTAAAAACTATTGTCCTGTTAAGCTTATATTATTCTGTACTACAGTTGTTACCATTTTATCAATTTGAGATATGTATCGGCGGTCGAATTCGTTAAACGTTGAAAAATTATGTGGCAGTGAGGATCAAAAAAAAAATTTACATTAATCACATTAATCAATCGTTTTCAAAGAATCCCAATTTAAACATATCGATCTGCTTCGCACACCTAAAATACAAATTATCTACAAGAAATACATCCAGCTACATACAAATTATATTTAGGAATTGCTAAAAATCTAAAGTTTTTTTCGTAACTTCAAGACAAAAGCAGACTATCGTAATAGCAGTCTGAAATAAGTCAAATACCAAGTAATTGATTTTTGTACTGAAATCCGTATAAACATCAAGAAGTACCTCGACTTCTTGCTTTTTGTACGAGGTTTTTATTACCCAATCAGAAAGTCGTACCCTTATAATTTTTTTATTTCATATTCCTGAGACTTGAATGTTTAAGTCCTTCACGTAGCTTTATGTGCTCTTCGAAATACATGGTGACAGGTTGAATTTGACTTAAAAAATTCATATCCCGATTCGCTCGTGGTTAAAATTCGACCCCAGTTACTTTCCGATTCGAAAACGACGTATCGACCGATCGGGCGTCATCGTTCTCGATTATCGCAGCGATATCGCATCTGTCGTTGTCGGACGCGTCCAGTACGACCGTAGACAAAATTGTGGGTCAATTATCAGTCGGTTCTGGCTTGCAAGAGAAACCGTCCAGACACAATTAACTGAATTCGCCACCCTGACAAAAACCACAATGTCGCTCGCTCGCTATGTTTTGGGGTGGCCATCGTTTTAAAAATGTCACCACAGTTATATGAAAATAAATGTATTGAAAAGTCGGTTGACCATATTTCTGGTGTTGTTTAGCGATTATAAAGCGATCCAAATTAAAAGTGGCTACATCTAATATATTTTTTTTATTTTAACGATATGATTCTTTTTAACTACAATCGATTTATTTTTATTTTAACACGTGACATTCTCTTCTAGTTGTGGCTTTGCTTCCAATGACACAAAAAGAATTTTCAGAGATGTACGAACATGTAATACATAAAATGCGGGCATGCAGCCGCTATAAGCTGTCATTGGTTTCATCGATTCGTTATCTCATTATAAAATATTTTAGCGCCTTCTATCCAAATATCAGATTGCCATTTTGTTACGTTTGTATATCCCTGTAACTTGCAGAGGCATGCTTTGACACGATAAACTTTTGGGGTTCCGTATCCAAAAGGTGCCAACGGGACTCTATTACTGAGACTCCGCTGTCTGTCCGTCCGTTTGTCACAGGGCTCTATCTATTGGACCGTAATAGCTAGAGACTTGAATTTTTCACCTTTTTTGTATTACTTTAGCTGCTATGACAACAAATACTAAAAATAAAATAAACTAATAAACTTAAAAGTTAAAGCGGGTTCTCATACAAGAAACGTGTGTTTTTTTCCGGCTTCCGTTATTCGATCTTTATAATGGCTGACGCGTACAAACAAAAGCCTACCTATCTCGTTTTTTACTGAACTGTTTTATTAAACATTGTGCGGAGGTACGGAGCCCTTCATGTACGAGTCCGACTCGCAGTTGACCGGTTTTTTATTTCAGCTTTCAAGAGACTTCGTCGGCCCAATGCGCGTCGCGGGTCGATCTTCTTCGCCGACACCGCGACTTCGTCCAGGCGCGACGTCACAATCCTGTCTCCGATGCACGACACGAAACGTTATTTTGTTGCTGACACACCCGTAGTCTTTGGTGACCGAGACAAAGCGTTTCTATTCCTACAAACGTTAACGCGACGAGGTGACCCGATATTCGTCAACTAAAATTGAATTTCGGTTCTCTAAATCTAAGAGGATACATACACGGGATTGATATTAGCTTTTAAAATGTCACGTGAGCAAAAAAGGCGAAAGTTTGAATTTTTCTAGGCAAATATCGGACGCGTTAAAACTTCAGCATTTGTGGAAAGAGAAACTATTTGCCGCCCGTCTCGGCCTGCAGAACTCGGCGCCTGCCGATTCGAAGCCGACGCGTCAACCGCGTCGACGTTCTTCGACGATGTACGTCGATGAGACAACGAGAGGCACCCTAGCTCCGTCCGGCCGTAGGTTCGAGCGGAATGCCGGTCGCGCCGGCCGCAGAGCGTTCCGTCCGGCGGCCGACAAAAACCGACGACGACAAGGCCCCCGGTCGACAAAAACGTCAACGCAGACGAGCCGACCTCGCTCCGGGCGTATATATATATATAAGGTATACAAGTATACTTGGCGTACCTATATTTGCTCCGTGAGACTGCGACGAAATTTGGTATTTATTTTTGGACAGTTAAATATTTCTTCTGTGCCTTGCGCTGGAAAAATGATTTAATTGTTTTTCAGATAAAAAAAAAGAAATCAATAATATTATATATTTTACTAGGATATAATCTAATATTCTAAAAATTTCATCGATTTTTTTCGTTAGATATTGGCATGATTTATATTCTTTTTTATGTACATACTATTACATATTTATATAATTTTGTACCTGCACCGCCCTACCTTCTTCTGTATATAAATAGTTAGTGAAAACGCAGAGAATTTATTTTCCGTTGTTATGAAACACGACAATGTGGATAAATCTTAATCCTAATTTAATAAATACTGTTATTTTAGAAATGTTAATATTTTTACGACAGCTTTTGCTTCTACTTACGTTCTCCCGCCATCTCCACTGATGTTATATGAATGGTTGTTGAATGGTTGTCTGGTTCTCAGAAAAACGTTACATGTTTGTAAGTTTTACCCGCGGTTTCATCCGCATGGAATATGCATTACTTATATGTAATTATGTGTTTATGCTTACTTATACGTAATGAAGTGTATGCATATACACTGCACTATAATGCGTATGCATTTGAAATGCATTCGTTGATTACATTCGATTGTGAAAAAATGTGGTTTTGTAGTAATAGCTCCGGGTCCCGTTATCGACACGAGATAACATGTAGGCCACCTAAGTCCCAGTTATTAAGTTTAATCCTAACTATAAAAAGTTTCGTCATATTCGATCGAACAGTATTTGAGTGAAGCTCGAACTATAATCGTGGTTTATTACTTTTCTCTCCTCATTTGAGAAAGTAATTTTTTGCTTCTCTAACTGTACAAGCATATTTTCAATTTATTTATTTTTATGAATGAATGAATGAAAAATTGTTTGTCAGATTTGCCTTCGTTGATTAAATGTAGATTTTTCTTTCTTTGTAACTTTGTTCCTTGCTTTACTGCAAATTAAAAGTCTTTTTAGGTGTGAAAGTATATTTTATTTTTTCTTTTATTGCATTGGTTAGAAAGTCGTTTTTAAAATGTCGTTGACTTGTAATCGCCCGGATTCGCAGACTTAGAAAGTTATATCATTGTATAATATTTACTCACCTATGTGTAAATATTTTAAGCTTGCGGCTCCGCCCGGGTGGACGTACCGTAACGACAACTAGCATTAGATTTAAAATGGGATGGGGGTCGGCAAAACCTAGGGTGGAGTTGACTTCGAGACCGTGGGCGAGATTGGAAAAACGATATGGCCGAGTTCGGGATCAGTTTGAGAAGAGATCGCTCGATATAGACAATGGAAATACACGCGCGCACTCTATGGACACATGTGGGAAACCGCTATACAGTTAATCCCAAATAATTTTCGATCGTAATGATTTTGTGAACTGTGTGATCATAAAATATTTACATAATTTCTATGCAATATATGTTTTTTTATTTATTACATTCAGTACATTTTATTTAGTAAATATATTAACAAAGCTGTGTCGGTTTTGTTAACGAATCCGCTTTGAAAATTTTAGTTCTTTTACGTAACAACCGACTAAAAGAATTACACTCAACTTTTTCATCCGTTCATTCTTCGTATATAAAAAAATACGATCTCATAAAAATACCTCGAATCTCACCTCACAGTCTTGGTGTTTATTTATTTTTTCATTCAGAATTATTATAGAATATTTATGGAAAGAAGAAACCGTAGTTTGCATTTTTTTTTCCGTAACAATAAAAGGAAGCATCTATTGTATCTTCGTCTTTTGTAAATAGACTCTAATATATTATATATCACACCTAGCTGAAGGAAAAAGTAGAAAGTGAATTATTCCTTTGCAGTATTAAATTTCAACCTAAATTATTAAATTCCTATTTATAGAATTGATATTCCAAAAGTGAACATACTCGGGATTATTGAGAGATCATTAAGAGCTTATTATTTTTCTTTAGAGTAAAAGGAAAGTGACAAAAAATTACCTTCATTCTGTCATTTCACATGTTTTGCAACCATTTAAACCATCCGCGACGAAAGTATCAAGATTTTATATACGACGGCGTGCAGTCGCCGGCGCAGGCTACACTACAATTTAACCATTAGCCACGGCCGCGCAGCTTCCCTCGCCGTACACAGTCTGTATCATAACGGGCCTTGCCGTGAGGATGGCCAGGGAACTTTAAACGCTCGTATGCTGTGACCGATGACAAACAAAGGAGGATTTTATTGTCCCGGTTGGTTCCGAATATGTAGTATTACGAAATACGTAATATTGGAAATAAGTAAAATACGAAAGCAAATGTGATATTACAAATGTCGTCGGTCACTTTTCATTTAGACACTACTAGCTTTCGCCCGCGGTTCCGCTCGCGTAGACGAATTTCTTCCTCTCCATCGCTCGATATCTCTACCGGACCTACGTTTGAAAACTAAAGTTCTCCCCATATCTTCATAACATTCTTTTTGTATTTTACTAATCCAATTTCTGGCTAAAGGGTGCACGAACACCGGCTGGCTCTACACTCACATCACTCCTAATCCAACTAGGACCTGCATCCTCCCCCTAGATAATCACGTTCTCTTCGGTCTAACGGATACTTGTCCCTTTCAGTCGTTGCGACTGGCTGAAAAGGCTGAGCGATGATGATGAACATTATTTTCGTTTTATACTAGCTTTTAGCGGCTTCGCCCACGTGGACATTTGATCTTGCTTTGAATTCCAATCAACTCCCTATTTCGATCACGCTCATGCCTTTAGTTCTCTCTGAATTAGTAGAATTTTTACTAATTGAAGTAGTAATAGTAGAAACTACATCATAATTAGTAATTTTTAGTTGAATCTACTACAGATTTACTAACTTTGTAGGCGTTACTTTTCAATTAGTAATTTTTCACTAATTGAAAAAGTAATATGGCCCAACTTCACTATTGAATTAGTAGTTCTGAATTAGTAGTCACTTGACAATTAGTAAAATAATCACTTTTGTATAGTAGAATTATACTTTTTAATTAGTAAAAAATTTACAATTTTAATTTGTAATCATTTCTACTAATTGAAACAGTGGATAACCACTTATTGCTGGTCGTATACTTTGGACATCTTAAAATAGTAGCTATTGACTATTAATTAGTGGTTTTCCACTAATTCAGTTTTAGAGAGTTCTGATTCCGTCGCCGCACTCAATTTCGATTTTGACACCAGTCGGTTCCAGCTAAAGTAAAACAAAAGAAAATAGAATTCATATAAATATGAATATCAATTGTGAAATATCAATTCAAAAGGATATATCTCCTTCCAAGGAAACAAAACTGCGCCTAATTTATCTTTAGCTTGAACTGACTCCAAAAACTAGCTTATATACATTTTTGACGGAGGTTTTTATTTTATTGTTATAAAAGTTATATATTGTAGATACGGATTTGATCAACATTTCAAGGTATGCTGTTTGAATATTAATCATTCGTACTCATCAATGAAAACCTCAACTCAAATAAAACTTATCCTCAATTTTATAAGAATCGATGTGCCGAAGAGCTGAAACAATGTCTAACGGTGAATATATAGGACTTTTTACGTCCACTATTATAACTTAATACGTCAAAAATCTAAAATTCACGCACAAAACTCCACCTTGGATTTTCTCTTGAAATTGATTTTCGAAAAGCGCCACGAACTCCAACCGCAAGTCTGTTCAGGCTCGGTATTCACCTGCTATGTTTCATGTTTTTAACTTTAGAAACGGCGGCAGATTGGTGCGTCTTCTTAAATTTTGCATTTACAGCCAACAGTCGAAATATCATTTTTACGGTTTCAGTTTAGTTCGAAACAAACTTCCAGTTTCAATTTTATCCCTTTAGGTTTGCGATCAATTTTGAGAAATCCTACTGACTCAACATCAAAAGGAGCTATTTGGAGCTATATTATTATATTCAATTATGACACCTACGTGTCTATTGCATAGTCACATAGTCTGAAAATTTCAATAGTTACGGCATAACGAAGGTTTGGCGGCCATCGATGTTGGCGACTCTAAGTCGGTCGATCGGTCGGGAAATGTTATTTTATCTTAGTATATTATGTATTACCGTTTTCCCTCCGCTATGCTGTGTAAAAATTCAAATTTCACAAGGCTCGCGTCTGATCCCGAACCCGCTTTCAATTTCAATTCAAAGAAACAGACGGACATAATTTTTTTATATCCATATATTTTTACATAGCATTTTCGAGAGATCAACGTACATGTGCACCATCAGGTAGTCAACGCCACTCATGGGCACTCGCAACTGCTAGGTAAGTCACCAAAGCGTTGCCGGTATCTCGGGTAGGAAAAGGATATCTAATGAAGGAATAATGGGTCGATAGAGGGGGAATGGGAGATGAATAGCGAAGTGGGAAGATGCGGAGAGGAGTGAGACACCGGAATTCTCACTCATTAGACGAAACGTAACAGCGGAAGCTGTTATTTCACGTGTGTATTTTGTGAGAGCGTGATATCTCAGCACAGCTTAGTTACGTGCTAGAACCGAGTTGGCTCTACCAGATCCATTTAAAGTGAAAGATTAATTAATTTTAACAGATTATCTATAAAACTGTAGGCAATATTTATGATTCAGGAGGATTTGGACTATTTTGCAAGTATTGACTGTATGTATGTATGTAAATTCGTATACCAAATCTCATTAAATATTACTCACAAAAATTGAATTGACTATTGGAGTTGCACCATATATCCACAATCAGTCGAGCGACATGCACCTAGCCTAGATAATCATACTGAGTATCAGTGGACCACAATTTTTTTTGTAGTACTTTCAGAAGTTCATTCGCGTACATGGCCCTTACCTACGCTCGGCCCTTAGGGTCGAGGCGGCTCGCTACAAAGATCGTTTTACAATGCCGTATTGTATTTTTTCCGAGAATCGCCGCCAACGGTGAACTCCGTATAGTGATGAGAAATCTTTTATGAGGAAACGTTTGACTATCACTTAGTACGTAACCGATATCGATTACGTCGGAATCTGTTACCGATATATTCGAAAACAAAATCGATATCTCCGTATGAAATTACCTTATAATGAACTCGCAATAAAAAATTCTTAAGTCTTTCCAAAATAAATAATTTTAATATAAATCTCATCATCATCAGCAATTGCGCATTGCGCGAGTCAATTAGTACTTTTTTTTTACAAGACATATTTTGTATTAAATGTACATTTTAATATTCATGTGAAGTGATGACCAAACTGTCATTAAAATGTAATTATCCGAGAGACTTGCACGTACGAAGAAAAAAGAATTTTCGAGAACGTCAAGCCACAGACTAAGAATAACGAAATTGAATAATCAAATAAGAGTATCTACCATCTTGTATATGTCTCATACTCTCATGAGATGTTAAAAAACAATGTAATACCAAGATTATTTATTTAATAACAAGAACACATTATCTAATGTTAAACATCGGATAGTATCTCAACAATCTCTTGCTTATAAAACTTGACGGCACATCGGTCATCAAAGTACATAGAAATATTCTTTTTTTTTTTAATTACATTTATTTAGGTATTTGATTCATGATAAAAACTGATGCAATTTATACCGTCCTCAATATCAGAATCGAGTCTCTATGGATCACCGCCTCGATGTATCGTACTGACACATCCCTGGTCCAGGTTTGACACGCCGCGTTCCAACCATTGTCGTGTAAAAGGTGTTGGAGACGTGCGAAATATACTATATTTGATTCTTAAAAGGGAAGACTCGGACACGCATGAAATTATGATTTCATTAAAGTAATATTACCGCCTGTCCATATACGCGGGTATAAATTTAATAACTACTGTCTCGCCTGTCGGTTTTGTCCTACTATCTTGTCCTGATACTCTGTAGAAATTAGGACAACTGTTGTAGAAACACAATTGTCATAAGGAATATATGGAATGGTTCTACATAAAAATGTGTTGCAACTAAACTTGGTAATAAAATAGTAAAACGATAACCTTGTTGATAAACTTTATCAATCGTATGATTAAGTTAAAATAAACTTAAATTATTATTTTTAAGAATAGACTAAATATTAATTCATTTAATTACATATGATTATATAGGAGAAGATTCATATAATATCCTTCTTTTTTAGAACAACTTTGTCAAAGTAACTATAACATAAAAATATCATTGAAAATATACTTTTGAATAATATATAACAATATAGACACAACCCTAAGACTATTTCCACGCTGAAGAAGCAGTGTCTAGTGTTACGCAACGGCGGTGGCAGGGACAACGTAGGTGGCCACATACAGTGCTTAGCTGTTGAGACTAAACGAAGATTTGCTAATGTTATTGGATAGTTCGCTACTACAACAGGAGCTGTTAAACTTAAAAGATGGTGTGCATGAAGTAAACAAGAATAGAGAGAAATTTCTGGCAAATTCTTCACTTTATACTTCGAATATACTCGGATGCCAGTGTCAACATTTGTCTACTTTCTGAACAAAATATAGTCTAAGATCACCAAACAATATAGAAACTTTCGCAAAAGCATCAGCTCTGGAGAAAACTTGTTTATAATTCTAAGGTAAGAATAAAATGCATTTTTTAAATATATTTTTTTTAATTATACGTAACATTGACAAAAATATAATTTAAATTTTGAGTGTCATAATTTGTACAATATCCTAAATAAGAGCTGCCCTCATAACTTTGATCGTACATGAATTGCATCTTCTCTGCTTCGTCTAGTATGATTTGAGTTATTTTGTTACGAACGCGTAATCTTTGTAGTTCCGAGATTTTTTTCATTTGTGGCAGTAAACTCATAAAGAAATAATAATCATCACATTTTCCTGATCGATCAGTACTTTGCGACATTTTATATTAGATCAGCATATTTTTTTTTTCGCATTCTAATAGCTGATCTCTATATGTGGAAGAAGAAGTTTTGAGTTTTGATGTATTTGCTACCCACTGAAGTAGGTCCCGGACTCGCGATGTCAGCGATGGAATGTGGCTTATTAGAGCCATTCAGAATCACTATCATGAATATTATATCCCGTCATTGTTTTTGATGTTGCCTCATAATTTATGAACCGCATTCATTGAAAATATGGCCATGTAGATATTGTTTCGTCTCGTCACCAGAACGCGGAGTAGGAATTTTCTTCTTACCTTTTCCTAATTGATCTCGCGAGTTCTTCCATTTCTTACGTGGCTGTTTATATGTAACGATAAATACTTAATGATAATTTGATTTATTATTTCAGGTTTTTGTCTGTCAGAGAATCGGATTTAGAGCATTGGCTTACACCTATTGTGTGAGAAAAAACACTATGCCGTCAATTTTATACGAAATTTGTTCCGCTATACGGTCACAGTTGGTTCCAACGCATATGCCAACTCCAATTGAACAAAGTCTACAAAATATAGCAGAAGAGTTTGGAATAGCGTGGATTTTCTAATTGCATTGGAGCATTTGACCGCAAACACTGCGAAGTAAAATAAAACCAGCTAAATCTGGCTCGGCATATTGGTGTGATAAAAAAAAATTCCATGGTTTTGCAAGCTGTGGCTGATGCAAGGAGAAAATTTATTACAGTAGAAGTGGATGGGCGTCGTGGCAAGCAAAACGATAGTGGCACTTTAGGTGCGTCAACTCTATTGCAGCTCATTGAAAGAAATAAATACAAAATTCCAATGGCCAAGAGCAGTGGCGTGGGCGGCCCCCACTGCACTCGCCCATTTAGGAGTGACGCCGGAGTTCATCGGATCGTGAATTGTGATTCGCAAAAAATACATAGCAAAAGAATCTTAACCATAAATTCCACCTACAAAAAATCGAAAAACTGTGGTAGATTGTACAACTGCCACTTGTAATTTTTATTGTAGCAATAATAATAATTACGTACCAAGCAAATTATTTATAATTGTTTCACAACGAACTCAATAAGTGTCACCAGCATGATAATTACAATTTTTTTTACCGTGTACATAACTGTATTATTATATTCTTATCGCTTCTATGGTTCAGTTGATCGTGCATTCCCCCGAAATGTAGTTAGGGGAAAAAAAAAAGTAATTTCTGAAAATATACAATAATAATAGATTAAGAACATTATTTACTGTTTTCGTGACATCATACCCATTTGAAATCTACGTTTGAGAATTAATTCTACCATTTGTCCTTGCCTCTTTTACGAGGCCAACTTTTTTTGTAACATCGAAAGTATACCCCGGCTCGAAGAGTTTTTGGTATTTCGATGTATTTTGACCTCGCTGTCGATTATTGTTGATCAGTCAAAATACATATTTTATACTTTAATCACATTAGACTAACATGAAAGGACAGATATGCTAATTCTGTAATATTTACTATGGAAAGGTATTTTTGACTCGTGGGTAGTGGGGTCTGGCGAGATTCTTATTTTACGTCGTGTCGTTACTGTCCTTTTGTGGTGCCATCTATAGTTTCTGCACGTTCCTTATGACGATCGATATCGCTGCGTACGTAATTAAAAAAAAAATATATTGAGACAAGTTACGACAAAAATTAAGATATGCTCATAGTTATTTTTTATTATATATTTCGTTTTGCGTAATATACTTATATTTATACACACTTTTTCTTTTTATTAAGTATCTGAAATTCAAATAAACCATAGTTTCTATATGAACTATTTTCAATGTTTCATATCTGCCAGGCGTCCTGCTAAAGACAATTTTGTTTTTTTTTAAAGTGAAATTTCCTTAGCGCCGTTGTGATTTGAAACGCGATGAAACGAAAAAGCGACAAATATATACATAAAAGGAGACAAATATATACATAGATTTTATTCAAATATTGACATCTGTTAAATCATAAAACATATCTCAGATTTTATTCAAATAGTGCCATCTGTCATATCGTAAAATGTAACTTAGTGTTTTATTTACATAGTGCCATTTGTTTAACCGCAAAATATATCTGAAATTTTATTCAAACAGTGCCATCTGTTAGATCGCAAAGTTTATCACAATACTTTATTTAAATAGTGCCATCTGTCAGACTGTAAAATGTAACCCAGCGTTTTATTTAAATAGTGCCATCTGTTAAACTCTAAAATGTATCTCAGAGTTTATTCAAATAGTGCCATCTGTCAGACCGTAAAATGTAACCAGCGTTTTATTTAAATAGTGCCATCTATTAAACTCTAAAATGAATCTCAGAGTTTATTCAAAAAGTGCCATCTGTCAGACCGTAAATGTAACTCAGCGTTTTATTTAAATAGTGCCATCTGTTAAACTCTAAAATGTATCTCAGAGTTTATTCAAAAAGTGCCATCTGTCAGACCGTAAAATGTAACCCAGCGTTTTATTTAAATAGTGCCATCTGTTAAACTCTAAAATGTATCTCAGAGTTTATTCAAAAAGTGCCATCTGTCAGACCGTAAAATGTAACCCAGCGTTTTATTTAAATAGTGCCATCTGTTAAACTCTAAAATGTATCTCAGAGTTTATTCAAAAAGTGCCATCTGTCAGACCGTAAATGTAACTCAGTGTTTTATTTTAATAGTGCCATCGGTTTCACCGCAAAATATATCTGAAATTTTATTCAAACAGTGCCATCTGTTAGATCGCAAAGTTTATCACAATACTTTATTTAAATAGTGCCATCTGTCAGACTGTAAAATGTAACCCAGCGTTTTATTTAAATAGTGCCATCTGTTAAACTCTAAAATGTATCTCAGAGTTTATTCAAATAGTGCCATCTGTCAGACCGTAAAATGTAACCCAGCGTTTTATTTAAATAGTGCCATCTGTTAAACTCTAAAATGTATCTCAGAGTTTATTCAAATAGTGCCATCTGTCAGACCGTAAAATGTAACCCAGCGTTTTATTTAAATAGTGCCATCTGTTAAACTCTAAAATGTATCTCAGAGTTTATTCAAAAAGTGCCATCTGTCAGACCGTAAATGTAACCCAGCGTTTTATTTAAATAGTGCCATCTGTTAAACTCTAAAATGTATCTCAGAGTTTATTCAAATAGTGCCATCTGTCAAACCGTAAAATGTAACCCAGCGTTTTATTTAAATAGTGCCATCTGTTAAACTCTAAAATGTATCTCAGAGTTTATTCAAAAGTGCCATCTGTCAGACCGTAAATGTAACCCAGCGTTTTTATTTAAATAGTGCCATCTGTTAAACTCTAAAATGTATCTCAGAGTTTATTCCAAAAGTACCATCTGTCAGACCGTAAATGTAACTCAGTGTTTTATTTTAATAGTGCCATCGGTTTCACGCAAAATATATCTGAAATTTTATTCAAATAGTGCCATCTGTTAGATCGCAAAGTTTATCACAATACTTTATTTAAATAGTGCCATCTGTCAGACTGTAAAATGTAACCCAGCGTTTTATTTAAATAGTGCCATCTGTTAAACTCTAAAATGTATCTCAGAGTTTATTCAAATAGTGCCATCTATCAGACCGTAAAATGTAACCCAGCGTTTTATTTAAATAGTGCCATCTGTTAAACTCTAAAATGTATCTCAGAGTTTATTCAAAAGTGCCATCTGTCAGACCGTAAAATGTAACCAGCGTTTTATTTAAATAGTGCCATCTGTTATATCGCACAATGTATCTCAGCGTTTTATTAAAATAGTGCCATCTGTCAGACCGTAAATGTAACTCAGCGTTTTATTTAAATAGTGCCATCTGTTAGACCGGAAAATGTAACTCAGCGTTTTATTTAAATAGTGCCATCTGTTAAACTCTAAAATGTATCTCAGAGTTTATTCAAATAGTGCCATCTGTCAGACCGTAAATGTAACCCAGCGTTTTATTTAAATAGTGCCATCTATTAAACTCTAAAATGAATCTCAGAGTTTATTCAAAAAGTGCCATCTGTCAGACCGTAAATGTAACTCAGCGTTTTATTTAAATAGTGCCATCTGTTAAACTCTAAAATGTATCTCAGAGTTTATTCAAAAAGTGCCATCTGTCAGACCGTAAAATGTAACCCAGCGTTTTATTTAAATAGTGCCATCTGTTAAACTCTAAAATGTATCTCAGAGTTTATTCAAAAAGTGCCATCTGTCAGACCGTAAAATGTAACCCAGCGTTTTATTTAAATAGTGCCATCTGTTAAACTCTAAAATGTATCTCAGAGTTTATTCTAAAAGTGCCATCTGTCAGACCGTAAATGTAACTCAGTGTTTTATTTTAATAGTGCCATCGGTTTCACCGCAAAATATATCTGAAATTTTATTCAAACAGTGCCATCTGTTATATCGCAAAGTTTATCACAATACTTTATTTAAATAGTGCCATCTGTCAGACTGTAAAATGTAACCCAGCGTTTTATTTAAATAGTGCCATCTGTTAAACTCTAAAATGTATCTCAGAGTTTATTCAAATAGTGCCATCTGTCAGACCGTAAAATGTAACCCAGCGTTTTATTTAAATAGTGCCATCTGTTAAACTCTAAAATGTATCTCAGAGTTTATTCAAATAGTGCCATCTGTCAGACCGTAAAATGTAACCCAGCGTTTTATTTAAATAGTGCCATCTGTTAAACTCTAAAATGTATCTCAGAGTTTATTCAAAAAGTGCCATCTGTCAGACCGTAAATGTAACCCAGCGTTTTATTTAAATAGTGCCATCTGTTAAACTCTAAAATGTATCTCAGAGTTTATTCAAATAGTGCCATCTGTCAAACCGTAAAATGTAACCCAGCGTTTTATTTAAATAGTGCCATCTGTTAAACTCTAAAATGTATCTCAGAGTTTATTCAAAAAGTGCCATCTGTCAGACCGTAAATGTAACCCAGCGTTTTATTTAAATAGTGCCATCTGTTAAACTCTAAAATGTATCTCAGAGTTTATTCAAAAGTACCATCTGTCAGACCGTAAATGTAACTCAGTGTTTTATTTTAATAGTGCCATCGGTTTCACCGCAAAATATATCTGAAATTTTATTCAAACAGTGCCATCTGTTAGATCGCAAAGTTTATCACAATACTTTATTTAAATAGTGCCATCTGTCAGACTGTAAAATGTAACCCAGCGTTTTATTTAAATAGTGCCATCTGTTAAACTCTAAAATGTATCTCAGAGTTTATTCAAATAGTGCCATCTATCAGACCGTAAAATGTAACCCAGCGTTTTATTTAAATAGTGCCATCTGTTAAACTCTAAAATGTATCTCAGAGTTTATTCAAAAAGTGCCATCTGTCAGACCGTAAAATGTAACCCAGCGTTTTATTTAAATAGTGCCATCTGTTAAACTCTAAAATGTATCTCAGAGTTTATTCAAAAAGTGCCATCTGTCAGACCGTAAATGTAACTCAGCGTTTTATTTAAATAGTGCCATCTGTCAGACCGGAAAATGTAACTCAGCGTTTTATTTAAATAGTGCCATCTGTTAAACTCTAAAATGTATCTCAGAGTTTATTCAAATAGTGCCATCTGTCAGACCGTAAATGTAACTCAGTGTTTTATTTAAATAGTGCCATCGGTTTCACCGCAAAACATATCTGAAATTTTATTCAAACAGTGCCATCTGTTAGATCGCAAAGTTTATCACAATACTTTATTTAAATAGTGCCATCTGTCAGACCGTAAAATATAACTCAGCGTTTTATTTAAATAGTGCCATCTGTTAAACTCTAAAATGTATCTCAGAGTTTATTCAAAAAGTGCCATCTGTCAGACCGTAAATGTAACCCAGCGTTTTATTTAAATAGTGCCATCTGTTAAACTCTAAAATGTATCTCAGAGTTTATTCAAATAGTGCCATCTGTCAGACCGTAAAATGTAACCCAGCGTTTTATTTAAATAGTGCCATCTGTTAAACTCTAAAATGTATCTCAGAGTTTATTCAAACAGTGCCATCTGTTAGATCGCAAAGTTTATCACAATACTTTATTCAAATAGTGCCATCTGTCAGACTGTAAATGTAACTCAGTGTTTTATTTAAATAGTGCCATATCCTAAACCGCCAATTATGTCTCAGATTTTATTCAAATAGTGACATCTGTTAAACCATAAAACATATCTCAGATTTTATTCAAACTGTACCATCTGTTAAATCGCGAAGTTTATCACAGTACTTTAATTAAATAGTGCCATCTGATAAACCGCAAATTATGTCTCAGATTTTATTCAAATAGTGACATTTGTTAAATCATAAAACATATCTCAGATTTTATTCAAATAGTGCCATCTGTCATATCGTAAAATATAACTTATTGTTTTATTTAAATAGTGCCATTTGTTAGACAGCAAAATTTATTATTAACTATCATTAGTTGTGTGTGTATCTATATAGAGAAAATTTAGCATTTACGGAGTTGACCACGTGACGGTAAAGTCCCTTAAGAGCGACTTCTAAGCCATAGGTCATTGTTAGCTGTCAAAATAGCGACATCTTAATATAGATACAAAAAGAAAAAGAGGTTATGTAACTCGTGTATCAAAATTTTTAATTTAGGTTTTAATGATATCAGCCGACTGAGCGTCGACGACGCTAAAAGCTGTGCCCATGGTGTGTGTGAGCTCGCACAACTTTATTATTTGCCAGAATTAAAATATTCTTTTTTATAGATTTCGTTTACAACTTCCTCCGTTATTAAACATCAAAAGTTGCCCGGCAGCGCGAGCTGTAAACTTTTAAAGAGTGGTATGAAATTAACACAGCCCAGGAGACAATGGTGAGACATCAAAGCGCGCCGGCCTTTGAAAACGCCGCCGGCCCACCGGCGCGGCGCCGGAGCAGCCCGCGCGACCGATAAAGGTGCGCCATCGCACCGGCTGTCGTGATAGATGTTACAAGTTTATAACGAAAGATTTACTAAGAGAAAAATAGCCCACTTTCAATTACCAATATGAACGGAGCTCAAAACATTCCCTTAGCGGGAAGACTCTTCATCTGCAGGCAACAAAATTCGTGAAGTGAAGAATGAAAAAGTATCAAGTGCGATTCGGGAATAATAATAAGCGTTTACGTAGCACTTGTGATGGCAAAACTAAATATAATTACTATAGAAAATTTCAATCGATATACGAAAAAAACCATATATTGTTCCATACTAAGCTTTCTCCGGGCCTTGAAGAGCATGTCAAGATGTCAGACGTCGTCATCGCTTTGGCGATAATAGTTATGAACAGTCTCCAACACAGGCTGGGTCAACGTGTAGAGCTTAATATCCAAGCCCCTTGAACTAAAAAATGACTATGAAACGTTATGGAGGGGGAGAAGGGGGAGTTAAAACTTCAATAGGACTGATTGAAAAATGGCGTTATAAATCAGAGGGAAGAGATAAACTATTTTTGCTAATAGGCTACGCAATCCTAAAATGTAGGTGTGTATTCTAAATATGGAGTCGTAACGTAAGTATTTAAATATAAAAAATCTAAAACATAGAACAACATATCGTTTGAACCATGATACTTTAAATGCTATATCATACAGATTTGGAATTGTTTTGCATGGAAAAGGATTTGTGCGTCGTTTTTAGGTTATGAAAAAGAATGGCAATTTAAAATTTTATCAAATCAAACCTAATTGGTTATTATAAATTTTGAAGAAATGTTTTACTGAATTTCATACAAGATAGTTAAATAGTTAGTTAGATAAAATTGTTAAATAAGAGGATACAAAATCATACTTCTTTGACTTCTATTCAATCTCAATTTAAATACGTTTTAAAATACAACAGAACAAAAATAGTCATATTTATATGTCCCTTTAGCATTCATATTTGGTTCTAACCACTTCCTATTTCTAGATCTGCAGTCTGAGAGTAGCAAGAGAAGTTCATTCTAAATATATATAATTATATACATAGTTTAATTCTAAATACATAAACTTCGATCACTGTATTCGATAACTTATTTCGTGTGTTTAAAGTTTTGCTGAAAATGCGCCTGCATTTCATGACATTTCAGAAGTGCACAATCATTTTTTCTAATGTCACTAAAAAGGTTACAGTATGTATTAGAAACAAAAAATATCACGATACTTCCGGCATATGTTACAACGTTCGCAGTCCAGATCACTGACCGGAAACACAAAATAAGCAGTACGCTGACAGAAATCAATTCCAATGCTTTTGAGGAGTTTAGCTCCAAGGTCGCCCACGTATTTAGCGCGCGAGCTCCACGGTCTGCGGCGGCGAACGCATTCCCCTTTGTTTTGCCAGCGCAGTCATTATCATTTCCTGTCTTTTTTTTTAACGTTACCGACCGTCAGAAACATAAAGTTTGTTGTTGGACCAAACAGGTAACACGGTAAAATATGAAACTAGAACAAGGGTATCGTGTTGAAAGGGCCCTTCCTCAAGAGCGAGCCCATTTTGTTTATTTTTCCAAAGTTATAGGCCGATACGTCGTGGCTGCTAGACGTCTGTTACGGTTTCACTTGCTGCATTTTGGTTTTTTAAAAAACCTTATTTTTTATTATGGTTTTTGCATACAGTTCTCTTGTGCTAATGTGACATATAACCCCATCTTCGTTTATGAATACAAGTTAGGTGTACAAAGCGCCTAAAAACAATAATCAATCTGGGGGACGAAATGGAGACCTTATAAAGTTTGATTTTTAATAAGGTACCATAAACAATATAGTTAAAATATGCACAACCGATTAATTTATTTAATGGTAATCAGAAGTTATCTTCTTTAATGTTCCTATGGAAACACTCATCGACTTAAATGTAACGCCGTTCCCATTGGTAAATTTTTCAATACGCGCAAATATAAGTACTACAAATACAATGTATCCATGAGTTTTATCTAATAAATGACACTTTATAAGACACCGTACAATCCTAACACATAAAAAGATAAATCTTATAAAAAGTATGTAAGTTTTCATTCAATGCTATCTCATCAAATTATTTATAAGGCATACGCTAAGAATAATTATCAAAATTCCGAGCTGGAGATTCGTAAAAAGGTCTTAAAGCTACCATTATTTTTCAGACTCATATCAAAAGCTCGTCAGTCGATTCGCCAGTTGTGTAGGCGCGCAGTTTTGAAATGAGTCCTCGCGCATTAGATATATATTATTTTTTAATGCAGGTCTCATTCAAACAGATTTGCTACATCGCTTTTCGTAGCTTAATTTAAGAAATATTAATTCCTAAATTAAAATCTTGAGGATCTTACATAAAGCTAAAGCCTACATAAAAAAAATAGGTAATTAATGTTAATAGCGGCAGGACTACGGTGGCATAAATTTATAAACATCATTTGATTCAATTAAAAGATGAGAGTAAATTTTTCTAATGCCGAATCTTAAACTATATTGTTCATCGTGTGTTCAAAACAATCCTAATGAACCTTCATGCGTGTGCACTCAAAATGCACTTGTCAAATTTTTCATAATTCCTTTTTGAAATTTTTACCTATTCGCTGTACAACGCCAAATTTCAAAACGACCGCCTTGGCTGAGCGGCTCATCTTCACTCATAAAATCCACAGATACATCTCTACATCTTCGATCTAAGGAGTAAATAATTACAATGTATTCACTCTGTGTTAGTCATAGACAAATGCATACATTCTAATCTAAGATGCAACTGCATCTATAAAAAGTCGATGGACCGTAAATACACCACGTAGTGCATCTCGCCGCGGGTCCGCGCGCTGCGTGCGCGCATGACGAATCGCGTCCCGAGGCTGAACGTACGCCTTAACGACCGCTTAATTATGCGTAATTGTCTGTAATTGCTATACTTACACAGATTCCCGCGCCGCGGTAAGTGTTTTAAGGGCACTAAGAAATCATTCGCTGGGCAATGAAGGAAATCATTTTAGAAGTGGTAATTATTGCCATACGATTATATCCAGCATATTTTATTGTCTGTAAATGTACGTTCGCGCTTCAGGCGATATGTAAAGTAATTAGTTTCGTTTAAAAACTGAACATTTAATTTTTTATTCCGAATACAACGCAACGGAATTTAAATGAAGGCCCTAGCTCAAGAATGATCCGGGACAGAAAAAAAAATGACAGTGCAGCCATCATGTAACTATTGATTCCAAGTCCTGGCAGCCATATTGTATAATCGTAAAATACGTTGAAAATGATGATAAAACATGAAAATTTCATCTGTTAAGTTTTATAGCAATCAGTTCGATGTTTACTGACAAAAAAAGAACAATAATTTCATACATACCCCTTTATTTTTATAATGTATATATATTAGTGTGATATCATAGATAATTTTACGTTTCAGAGTTACTAGCCCATAGACAAACATCCCAGATAGCAAGTAAGCTTGCTGCAAGTTTGATATTTAATTGATATGTCAAACTTGTCAAGGCATGTATACTGCAATATTGGTGCAAGCTTGACAAGTTAAAGATAATACTTTAAGTTTGTGTTCTTATTGCTGAATACTTGCCAAGACAAAGTTCATTATTATTATCATTTCAACCAAAAGATACCTATCGACTGCTGGATAAAGACTTTCTCTAACGATATAATTATTAATAATTATATCGTTAATTAATAATTAACGATATTTAATTATTAATAATCAATAATTATATCTATATATTATAAAATTATTAATAATTAATAATTATTTATAAGTATTATCATTTTAATAATTTACCATTAAGTGAAGTTTTTTTCTTTTTTGCAATTTACTGAAGTTTAGTGAATTGAACTACATTAAAGTTCTGTTGTAAATTAACATGAGCCAAGGTGACGGTTAGTTATGTATTTATTTCTGGTATGAAAAATATAAAATGTCGAAAACTATTTAAAACTTCCTTAGGATCATGTTATGAAATCATAAGTGGCTTGCTGATAACCTCAGAAAATGACAAATTTTGTCTTAGTATTTTATGTATTATAATATTAAAAAGGTTATATCGTTTAATAATTAGATTCCAGGTATGCCCAATGAAGTGCTTTTTTGATCGAAGTATTTAATACGGCTTTGTAAGGTTACATAGGCTGTTTTTACACCTATGCCCACAACTGCAAATAATTGTCAAACTATGTATGAAGGCTATTGAGCGTCTCTGCCAGACTGTCTTTTATAACCCAGCGACTTATCGGCAATCAACTTAGCAAAGGAGGCACTGAGATTGGATGATTTTTTTACTGGGCATAACATATTCCTTTTTATGTTCACATCAGATACAGCACGCAAATATTTTCAGTAAATATTTGTGATGATGGTATAAAATATGATAATAAACATTAATTTATCTGCGGAAATAAATGATAAGATCTCTCGAATCTAATGTCATATCCCTGTGATTTATGGGGTGGAAACTGAAAAATACCTTTATAACAGTTTTCGTCTCATAGACCGGTAGGGTTTGACTTCAGAGTCAAATGACCATATCATTTATTATTTAATAATATAAATTAATAAAATTAATAATAATTAAAACTATATAAATAAAACTATTAATATAGTTTTCGCCTGCAGCTCCACCGTGTGGTCATAGAATGGGTTTCAGATAAATATTTTTTTATGTCTTGTCTCAATTTTCTTTTTTTGTAATAAAACTTTGATTCACTAATTTTGGTGTACAGAAAAACAATAAAGAAATGGCAAAATACTGTTTTTAATTTTCAATATTTTCTTTTTTTTTAAATGTCATCTATTTAATGGTAACAAAACTATCCAGATATAACAAAAAGCACTAGCAAAGAGATTTTACTGCAACTTTTTACTTGTAAAATATGTAAAACTTTTTCCTCGACCTAATATTTTCAGATGTTTATAAAAATGTCTACGTGAATCCTTCAAATACGGTGAATGGTCATAACCCACTATTGTTATATAATCGTGATATATTTATATTTTCAGATACTTATAAAAAGGTCTATGAAGATATTACTGAAGAAAAATTAAAAGATATAACTAGTGACTGGCTGAATCAATCCAAAATAAGGTTGTCAATAAGGTAAGCTTAAAAATCAAGGAAGGCATTTTCATATAGACCATTTTTGAGCTTTTCGTATTCAAGTAAAGATAACTTGCTTTCAAATAATGTCAGAAAAGTTTTACTCTTAGGGATAGTTGTAATTTTAAAAAAACTCTTGAAATGACATTAAAAAAATGCTTTATCCCTATTATAAGACAGAAACGTAAGTTTAAGCATATCTGTCCAATTAATGTTTTAGAACTATATAAGGACATAAAACCTATATTCTTTATTAAATAACAGCAATTTATTTTTGTCCCAGAGCAGAGAGACAGAACAAATCAGAATGTAGCAGATAATTGAATGAATTTGACAATGTAGCGGAAAAATAACTGAAACTGAAAATCTAAAAACAGAATTTATACAATTGCTGTAATATTGTTTTTTTTATAATAATAATATTTGATTTAATAAATTAAAGGTTTTTTATTTGTATTTCTATTTCATATTTATTGTCAAAGTAAAATAATCCTCTTTTTGAGACGTATTCTTCCTCTAAATATTTAACATAATAAACTTCCATCCCAAGTCATTGTACAAATTTTATTAAATCGCTACTTGCTGTAAAAACATACCAAAAAGACAAACAGGCACCTATCAAACTAGAAAAATGATGTTATATTGAAATTAGTTTAATATGCAGCAATTTAAAAATGAATGAATAGTCCTTAATAAATAAACTTTATACAGACCGTGTTCATGAATATAAAGCAGTATGCCTTACTAGTTCAGTTGACATTTCTCGCCCGAAATAAAACAAATTATGTACTATATGTTGACATGTTCCCACATGTTTACTAAAACTGTTCTGGTTTCATGTAATCAACATTAATAAGCACCATTTTTAGTATTTCTAAAAAAAAAGATTAAGTGCTTGCCATTACTGTGTTATGACGAAATTGCAACAATAATGTCATGGTAAATTTTCTATTGTAGATTCTATGTAGAAACAATGACTCTACAAGTTATTGTGTCAATTATGTGTCATATATATGGAAACAAGCATCGTAAAAATTTGTTACGTCAATAATACATATATGTTCTTTGTAGAAACAAACATCATGCAAGTTTGTACACTTGTCATGCCAGACTTGATGTAAACTTTCTTCTTTGATACATCAAACTTGTTGCAAGATTGAATAGAATTTACACTGCTGTCTGGGATATAATGACAGATCTAACTACATAACCACTGTGCGTTTCATACAATTTTTCAGCTGTTGACAAAGTGTGGTGACGATGACAATCAATGAAAATTAGCGGACATAAAAGTAATGAGATAATGTTCCCTAATGAAACTTAACAGATAAAGGATCATTAAAATATCATTCGTATTTACAAGTTTAATTCATTAGTGCACTACTATGCGATTGTCACCAATTTTATACTCAGCAATGAGGTTTTGTAACAGCACTTATATAAACATTACAGTTGCCCCTACAAGCGAACAATGCAATTACAAACGCGGCGCAGTATCGGGATCGGGATCATTATTTAAAAAGAGATCGTTCAGTATAGAAAGAATCCGTTGTATGTTCACGCGGACGGATCCGCGGGCGAGAACTAGTTTTGTATATGACGATACAGACATTTAAAATGTTAATACCAGTAAATGTCAACGTAAACCGATAACCGGTTAGCGGCGATGACGATCGAGCGCAATTCTTAAATTACCTCGTATACTTTGTCGCTCGCCGCAAGTTAAGCCTTTGAAACAAATTGTGAAAACTTTTATCCGGAAGTAGTCTCTTTGTATGCCATTAGTCATTAAACTCTGGAACGCGTTAAGTAAACTTTTAGATTTCTAGCTTCTATCTATGCTATAATGTTAGGTAGTTTATTGTCTCTGGTTGAATAATATGAGTTATTTTTTAACGTCGACGCAGGATCGAAGAAACAGTGTATGATATCTCTGGCCGACTGAGGCTGAGTTTCGATTTATTTTCTTCTTAGGACTTTATCTGTCACTGGAAGTTCACTGTTGTAAAGATTTATTTGGAAATAATAGTTTTAGGAAATAAGTAGCCGCGAAAGTTGGCCTCGTTAAAATTCATCTTTAGGCGTTAATATACTATAAGTTAGAAATTAATGTTGGAGCGTCTATTTATTCATACGATTTTTGCTAGATAATAAATGCAATGTCTGTTTGCGATTTAATTACTATACGTATATAAATTATAAACTAAACTAATTTACAACTTAATAACTTCTTTATTTCATCGGTATTCAAGGTTCATATATGGCGACAAATCGACACAATATTAACCACCAATATAAATTATTTGACGATAATAAGAAATTTCAGTCTCAAAACTAAAATCCTACCAATCTCGAGACTATTTCAATAGTATATTGGATCAGTAATTAAACGAAGATCGATACAAAAAAAAGGAAACAAATTTAAAAGCGATTATCAAAAAGTTAATGTCGCGTAGGAGGGACCGCGGGCGGCTAATGGAGGTTGTCGATAAAGTCGATAATTAACGTCTCGATTCGATTGCATCGGAATGTATCGTTCTTTCCTTTTGTATCGATCCTTGAACCCGGTACGTACTGACTTAATTAATGACTATTTTAACGAATTATAGTGAGACAGTGATCGATCGAAACTTACGGACACGACGCATGAGACAATTACATGTCCGAATCGATTCTTTTAGTTTTGTTTCTATTGCACTAAAGCAAATTGAAAAAGATTTTTTTTATTTTACGCGTATAACATAGCTGATTATTGATCGATTATGATATGCCACAACCTGATCACATAAGTAGGTATGTAATATGATTGTTAGGAATTTATTGGTACATAAATTATTTACGAACGTGAAATTTTTGATTGGCTTGCCGAACTTAAAACGAAAAGGAGAAGCTGAGAAATACGAAAAAGGACCCAGAGCAGATCGCCCACGTGAAAATGTCTAAGCAGGCTTAAGACTCATCGGTGAAGGGTGATGTGTCGCATGAGTAAATACATAGCCATGAAGTTGGAGCTCGGATAAACTATAGACCTAACAATCATACAGAAACACCTCTCTCTCTCTCTCTTTCTCCCTCTTTCGGTGCTGACAAACTGACAGACGAATAGAAAGAGAATCGATTATACTGGTGAAAGTTTATAAGAGAAAAGCTTGGTGTAGGTCAGAAGGCAATTATTGCAGTTTTGAAACACGCCTATCGTTCGTACTCTGCTTCGAAAACTGGCCAAATTCAACAGAACTAGGCAAGTGGCTTTCATTGTCTTAAACGCTCGTAAAATGAAAAGCCAAATGTTTGGGAATTGATGTTAGCCGACGTTCGTCATCTATTCTTCGAGCGTTTAAGACAAGTTTCCAGCAGAGAGGAATCGTACTACCGGCACAGACTAAAAGACGATGTTTTCGTCAGAGTCAGAATCATAACCAACGGAATTGAGCCAACGGCGAGTTCCGCGTGGCCTGTCTACTCGTACCCCACCAGCGTCGTCCACTGAACCGGAGAATTAGCCGAAGTCGGTGAGGAAGTCAGGAATCTATTCAACTGCAAGTGCATCGCAACACGCATCGCTGGTCATCGACCCATCGATGAGACGAATTAAAAGAACAGGCGTTCTTATCAAATGGGATGCACTCTTTGAGGTTTCTAGAAGTCGACAGTGGAGTGTACACGATGAATACTTTTAAAAAGTAGATTCGAGTAATTGTAGGGTCGAGGCGCGCCTGCGAGCACCGGCCCTGCTGATACCGTGACATCGACGGCCACCAGACATGCTTGTATTGGGTCCATGTATTTACTTGTTAGGTGTTTTCGAAAATAATTTACGTACTAGTGCATGAGAAATTGTTTCATTGCAATGTCACAAAATATATAGCCTTTAAATTGATACTGTATCAATTAAAATATCCTCTTTACAATCGACACTCCAAACGCGAATCCAAGCGTACATATAAAAATTAATACGTGGATTAATAAGAATTAGCAACTATTTAGAATTTTCTCTCTTGAAGTGTTATTTCGTTTCTTTTTTCTAACTAAATTAAATGTGCATCTCTCTTTCAAAATATTGGATCGTACTATAAATAAATGTTTAATTTAAAATTAATTTTATGTTTTCTGCTTTCATGACAATGCTATCTCAATATAAGTGATTGAATTTTCGATGTATTTATTATTCGCCGACGTTATACCGGCCTAATATCGACATAAAAAAAATGTAATTTGCCGTGTCTTATCGTCTATCATTGTCGTAAGCTCAGTGATATGGTTCCGTATGTGATTGCAATAGGAAAACTAAAAAGACTGTAGAAACTTCGTCAACTACTATTTCAGTCATTTGCTCACAAAAAAAAAAAAACTCAACAAAACTAATCAACAAACGAAATTCATATTTTATTCTAGAATCTTTCCTTTCTTATTCTGAAAATGAGCCCACGTACATATATCTTAATTATATTATATCTAGAGTATTAGCATATCTTTTAGTGCATTCCAGATGCATTTGAATCGCTGTTTACTGAGCATCGCAATACCACGTTATCTTTATGGCCGCGGCCGGCGTTCGTTAAATGCGAAATATCGTCTCTCCGGCGAATTTTAGCTTTTAATAAAACGGGTTAAAGGTTTAAAAAGAGGAGCAATTAACGGCGAAAGCTTTATGGTGTTCTGTAATATATTGATTTTGTGAATTGTAAATTTAAAAATATTTATATTGACCATATAGATGTAATATATCGACACAATAAAGAAGCGACAATAAAATATTTTGTACATTTGCTTAATTATAAGATTATTACCTATATGTGATTCTATTTATAATTTCAACTCTTTTAAGTATACAGATGCCTAGAAAAGGGGGATTTTTTTTTTTATAAAAATTAGGACAGGTTATCAGTGGTACTATTTTCGAATCCAATGATCTACTGAAACGACTATGAAAATTTACTAGAACCTACCAGACAAGGGACCTAACCTAATAATCCTACCATGAAAAATACTAAGTTAGCTATCGATCATTGATCTATTTTAGAAAAATAAAATAGCATAAATTGTTCGAAATTTCAATTTTAGTATAATATGATTTATATCAACCCAATTGAGGTGCAACCAGGAGAAGCTCTAATTCGATGACAAGAGTAAGAAAAGATCCAGTTCAGGGCGGGTTATGTCTTCAATGATCCGCCCCTGTCTCTCATCACCGATTACCAACGTCATATGGTCTTAATGCCCTTTGTCTGGTTTAGTGTAATTAAACGAAGGAGCATAAAGCAGATTTTACCACCTCACTGGCAAAATTTTCTACGCAAACGATGCGTATACTTGCAGGTATGGAATATCTCTTTCAACTTTTATGCCCTCCAGATTCTTGGCGACCAGGGTTCACAGCGCAGCAGCCAGGCTGTTTCTATAGCTCGTGCTCTACTATGGATGGATAATGGATATATAGAACGGATGCATTTTTACAAAGTTAGAATTGCAAAATTCCTCTACATCGGTACAAATTAAAGGAAGTATCCGACAACACAACAAACGCAGAGGACGGGCTTCAAAGTAATATTGCTGTCTCGACCGGCGGCATCCTTTGCAATTATTCCGCCCGCCGATCATCTGCGCCCATGCTGCGCCGGGGCCTCTGCTGGACGTAGCTTATGGACAAGTATGTGCGCATACGTTTGGACGGTGTTACCACAAGCTGCTACTATAATAAATTTAAGATAGTCAGTGTATACAAATGCACTGGTTGAGTATTTTTTTCCTATTGCCATATTTAGAACTTTTCTTTTGGAAAAAGAATGCAGTAATATTATTTTTTTAGGTAACTGTGTAAAAAACCAAGATGTGAATGTTTGAAATGCCGATAAGGCAGAGCAGATATGTATGAGGTCAGGGCTTTACACAACGCCATATAAAATATATGAAGGTTTGTAAGAAAGAGACGGCAAAGAATCTTTAATCGCTTCTTTATTTTTTATTAAATTTTGGTCATAATTTTGATTAATACTTGTTATAATATCCAGCCAGTGCCTTCGTATAATCAACAAATATAATATTTTCAATACGAGTTAACTACCCTATTTCGAATGATAATGTTTGTGGCGTGACACGACTTTCACAAGCCGAGAAAATAAAATAAAAAATATATATGATATACATTTTTTGAACAATAATACGTTTATAATTTGGTTCGTGGTAGCCGGGTGGCGACCGCGCAATTAGTGCCGGCCCGTGGCCGCGGGCGTCGAGCGCTGGATGAGATTATAGTGTTGTGCAAAGGCGCTTTTCATCGAATCGATATCGATTGTATTGTATTTTTCATTTGCAGTTAGAATTCATACATATGCCCCGATAGATCTATGTGCCTTAGAACTTTTATTATTCGAATGTGTCCGTAATCCACGAAAACTAAAAATTTGCGTAATTTTATAATTTTTTGTGCAGAGGCAATGATTCGTTTTTGTGTAACAATTACATAGGTTAGACAATTTACATCGAGATTGAAATGGACCAACGTGCCGATTCAGTTTGTGACATTCGTCTAGAACATTCTTATATCTCGAAATACACTAAACAGATTGTCTCAGCTGCCGTCACTGTCACTCGTTAAAAGTAGTCTAAAGTAGCATAAGAAAATCCGAGAGAAAATCCCATTCCACAAAGTCCGCCACTAATATACAGTGGGTTGGAGAATATCGGTTAAAGTATTATTTGAAATAATCTACAATAATTACATTTTTATAAAATTCCATTCATATGGAAGGAAATTTATGTAGAGTCAATTAAGAAATTTTATGAAAACAGGTTCTAACGTATTTCAGAAAAAAATGGTTAGCCGATTACTGCTAGTCTATGCTAACAGAAAGTGACACTAATGATATAAAAGAAGCAATTTGTGTTTTTTTGATTTTTTTTTGCCATAGACATTCATAGACATTATATATATATATATATATATATATATATATATATATATATATATATATATATATATATATATATATATATAATCTTTAAAAAAACAATAAACATTTAAAATACTGACGTTATAACTTATTTACATTTCAATTGTTATATGTACCAATACACATTAGTTTCATTTATGGGTAAAAAACATTGGAGTGTTATTACATATTTTATTATTTAACATCATAAAAGTATTAAGAGTAGCACTTACAATATTTATTTATGAGTTTTATGGTAATTTGTATTTTCGAATAATCGTATGTAATTTCGAAAAGAAATTTTACAACTGATTCCTTTAAAGCATATGTAATTAAACTTTATTGGAAATTTTAAACTTATGTATAATTTTTATTATAAAATAAATTTATATTGTATTAGTTGGGTTCCTAAGGCACTTTAATATAATAGTTTCCATTGTACCAATATCCTAACTACAATTCTAAAATATTTTGAATGTCTCTAAAATTGAAACGTCAATTGGAAGCCAGAAATTGTATATTGCTTATTTTATAAAAAGATGTATGGGTTACTTTTAGAATTGAAAATGGAATGGAACGAGTGGAAACGATAGCGTAACCTGGATTAGAACTGGATATGGCACCGGCAACGAAATTGAATGTGAATTAAAATCGCAATCAGAACTGAGGTCGAAGTCGGGAACAGTATTGAATGAGACTGAGGAGTGTCGCTTTCAATTTAACATTGGAGGCGATACTTCTTAGTCTCAGATCTATGAGGTAATTTTAAAAGATGAAGAAATTTATTCGTCGTTCATGTAATAGTTAGAAGTAAATCGGTGATTCTGTCTACAAAAATCAAAAGTAATAAACCGTAATACATTAATTGCTAAAAATCAGGACAGGACAAAATTAGTATCGATAATTTCTATTCACCGTCTGTAATACTCTTGCCTAGAACGGGTGCGCAGGCGCAGGCGGCCTGTGATTAGGGCGCAACGGCGGGACATTAGCGTGGCGCCGTCACGCCTCCCCTCACACCATTACATAGCTATAATTTTTATTCACGATTTTTACTGCTTTTTGATTAATTCCTATCTGTCTCTAGAATTAGCTTCTTATGTGGGAAATTTTTATTATAATAGAAGACCATGTTAATTTGACAATATAACATAAAAAGTGTTTTTGAAATGTTAATTTAAATATATATGACGAAATATTTTCGTACTAACTAGCCGTTTGTATGGCTCTGGGCAAACGACTTCTCTATCATTGTCCTTTCACACGTCAAAACGCCCTCGCAGAGGCGTATCGTGAGTTTAAAATTCCTAAATTTTGATACTCTCCTTTTGATAGTGTACCCATGGACTTAGTACATTCTCCTTTACATTGGCAATGTAAAAGAGAGAGAATATATGAGCACATGTTAGAGCGAGATAAACGGGCGAGACCATTCAGCCACATACTATAGTAATGTATGGACATGGCGTCAGTCTTCATGAGAAAATTGAAAGAATAACCGAACCACCAGAGAGATCGTCGCCCATCGACATCTGCGGCCGGGGGAGCCGCTAGTGCGTTGCCGGCCTTTTGGAAAATAACCGGCTCTTTTCATGAAGACTTGTTCATCGTAGTTGTCCGAGAACATCGCTGTTCGTAGACTATTTCAATATTTTATCGTAACCGGCAGAAAATTGCGTATGAAGTATACAGTGATTGAATGCCAGCCATGAGATGGTGATGATGTTTGTAAAAGCTCAAATTAAGAAGTGTAATTTGATGTTCAGTAGATACGATCAATAATATTTGAGTGTGTGGTGTCCGGATGTAACTCGTGTAATAAAGAAAATCATTGAATTTGTATGTTTCGCTCGTACCGCACCTACAACGTAGGAAATTCTGCCGTTGTGAAGTTAGTTACGAAAGCGTCGCAATGGCGTAAAACTGACACGTGGGAGAGAAGAAGGAAGGGCCGGGGAGTGTTAAACCTACGCATTACATCATTTACAGGCAATTCAAAGGGGCAAAGTTTCGCGCTTTGTACTGTAAGCATCAGTTAAATGTTTTACTGATTCATGCTCTAAATCCGTACGAATTCAAATTAGCAAAGCATACTGTACATCCATTAATATTATTCGCATAACACTTATTACATTATACTTTATGGCATTCGGCGTCGTTAATCATACGTATCGTATTTGTTTAATAATATAAAATTATTGAAGAGTTGTATATACATAAAGTTTAACCAATAAGTTGCTACAGAACCGTTATCGACAGAAGAGAGAAAAAAAAACTTCGTTATTTTTTCTCTCTTAATTAAGACAACCATAAAATGAATCTCGCGGCGGGATCCATTCGAGCGTATCGAATCTGTGGTCAGATTTAAGACAAATCGATTGGACACAGCGCATGCGCGACGCGGCCCGGCCGATCGAGATCGAGCGGGGTTTCGTTATATTATATCGAATTGAAATATTGACGGGATATTGTACAATCTACGGAAATTTCGTAATTTTGAGAACGCTTTTTATTATTTATTAAAAATGCTAGCAAAGCGCGAATCGGAATCATGTGGTTCCGTAAGATATACAATATACAGATTATTCATGTAAGGTGACTACATAATTCGAACAGTGGTAGATTTGAAAATATACAAATATCGATACGAAAAAAATAGTAAATAGAAGCCCAGACGCGAACATAAACTACAAACAAATGCAAAAAATGTTGATCCTCTCATATAGATCATGGATAAGAATTTTTCATAAAACAACGTTCAGACACTAGACAGCAGAAAAATGGTATAATAATTTAATACTCATCTGGTGGTTCAATGTCTCATCTGACATAACAAAAATTATGAAAAACTAAAACAGTAATCCGTATTCGCTACGTGCAAGTCTATGGTCATATAAATAAAATCGACCGCAGCGCCCGCTGCGGACGAAAGAAGAAGATTATTGGGCCGCCTCTTGTCAAATACGGTAGCACATTTTGGATAACCTTTGAGTATACGCTCAGTATAATTATCAATATTATAGGAATGAGACACGACATTTATTGTTAGAAATTTAAAAATGATGCAAAACTGGATCATTAAATAAAAGTTCACTTATTCGAAATGTCTCTAGAAAAAACGTAGATATCAAAGTACATTGGATGAACTGGACGGTTCAGACAATACAGAACGACAACTTCAAGGATGTTTTATTCGACATCACAAAACTTAGACTCTGCCACAATGAATGAGTCAACAATTGTTATGTCAACAATAGAGATCATTGAATTATTTTCAACCACGATTCCGACAAGAAGGCCACAGTTTAAGTTTTCGTTTGCTTCTTTCAAATCAATGTAACTGATGGAAAAAGACACCCGAACGAATGTAAAACCTGGATCAGTCGATAGTTTAGCTGCCAGAGACGTAACTAAATGGTTCAACCACAGAATTAAAATGATTGAAGATCAAAGTAGAATTAATGAAAACTGTCGTGACTGTAGTGACAACAGCAACAAAACCTAATTATTTTCATTACGAAAATTGAAATGAAACAAAAAGATGCCGTCGTGATTTACGTATAGTTATGTTGTATAAATAATAATATTCATTAATAATAATAGTATTAACAAACAATTCGATATTTTTATTATCATGGATACCTTGTGGAGGCTAGACGGCGCTAATGTCGTGCACATAGAAGATTGTCAGAGATGATTATATTATGATGCCGTATACCGCAGTTACGTGATACATAATATATAATACGTAATACGTTTGAAGTATATAAGAATCCACTGAGCTCTTATACATTGTCTTATACATTGTACCACAATGAAGAATACGAATTAGTCTTTACGTGAAAAACAAATTTGCTTTATTTATTACAATGCTAGGTATTTTTATTTATCATTCGCAAATTTTTAATTTGTCATGAAACATTGAACCACACGACCAGTAGCCACGCCACAGAGAAGAATATTATGTAGAGTGGGAAAGTAGGGATGTGGAATTAATGCGCTAGTTCGACCCAAACCAAAGACAATACACCCAAACGACGGTGGATACGTTCGTACGTAAGTTTTGTATGTTTCGATCCATCGCTTGTCTTTCAGAATTGTTGATTGTATTTTTCTTGTGTGGAAGACAGCAACCTAAGGTAAATATACTTACTCGTCTTTAACATCGCTCTGCAGACTCGATAAGAGACATTTTTTGAAGTCTCAATAACTTTATTCTCTTTATATTGTTCAGAGCGCAATAGCACAAATGAGCAGCGTCTAATGACGCCCGATTTATCCAGCTAATGTCAAAAGAAATATGTTTGTCTTTAAAATATTGCAATTATGGTATTTCTTTTTTAATTTTTAAATGTGTTTTCTTTTTATAACATAATATTAAACCTTTTATTGATTAGTAATAACACTATTGATAAATATGTTTTCCCAAAACTATAAAGCCTAATTAGTTTTGGAATATATTATTATAAACAATATCTTTTTAGAATTATATGTTTTAACAATTATGTAGGTATTTTAATAGTTTAATAATACAGTTATTTTGGTACTACATATTTAGATGTTAATAATTTCATTCAACTGCACGGGGTGGCTTTTTGACTAATGATAGAAAAAAAACTGTGATAAAAATGAATTTTATATTATGTTGCTTTCTCTTATATTTCTAGGAAGGAGAGTCCTAGAATCAAAATAAATAAGGAAAACAAAAAAAAATGTCAAATTTAGAATTTTATAAGGTTCGTATTTGATATGTTTACATTTCGTTTCGAAATTATAATTAGATGAATATATTTAGTTAAAACCGTTTATGGCGACATCGTTCAGAACAACATACCGGTTATATTGACCAAAATCAAAGGTCCCGGTTGAATGCTATATGACCGCCTTATCAAAAACATTGCTTTTTACAACATTGCTTAGGGAACATACCCATACTACGTGACTCGTTCATTTCTTCAAATTCCACGCTTGGCCACAGGACGGAGGGGGGCCTTAAGGCTTCATCATGTAGTCAGAGAATTCTCGCGCTTTTTCGGAGGTATATTCAAATTATAGCGCGCAGCGATCAGCACTTTTTTAAACTCACAGATGCCAACACTAACGCAAATGTGCCGGGACGCCAGCTGATTCAAAACTGATAGTTTTTGTACTCATTTAGAAGTGGTGCGTTTATATAGTATTCTATTTGTGGTAAAACGTAAGTCCTTGTTACAATATGTTTTATATAAGTTTTTTCTCTTTGATTATATTAACTTGCTGTATTGTAAACAATTTGAATAGGCACAGTATAATGGTCAATGGCTATCATCGTAAAAGTAAACATAGCGTGTCGACTTTAGATTCTTTTGTAATTCTTAGAAACATAACACGTGCATGCCGTAGATCAAGACCCGCTACCTCATATCTCTTCAGTCAGTTTGATACTATCTGGACACAAGACGCACCAAAATATAGTGTTGAGTTAATTGTGAAACTTTTAACATGTCGCAAACAAAAAGAAAACAAATTAATATCGTAGAAAAATCACGTATTATTTCAAAGCCAGAGAGCGGAATTCCAAATAAAGTCTTGGCAAAAGAATATGGTGTATCACACTCGACAGTATCAACCATTTATAAAGAAAGGGAAATAAATCAAACCCTTTATGAGAAAAATTGTGAAAATGAAACAGGCCAGAACAACGAAGCATACGAAGATTGAGGAAGCTTCGTTTAAAGTGGTTTAAATATCAAAGGACAAGTAATGTGCCAATACATGGACCAATTCTTTTAACAAACAGCAAACGATTTTGCTCAACATTTTGGTGAAAATTTCGTTTGCTGTCTAGTCGGGTTCATCGTTTCCGGGCTCTGCGCGTTGTCGGCGGGAAAGTGAGTGGCGAACACAGTACCGGTTGTTACAACCATCGGTTTTTACGACTAAATATTAGTAGTCCCGTCGATATCGTTATAACAGATTTTCACTGATTACGATATTACATATGCTAAAATTCAATTCGAGAATTTAACTTTAGAAAGTCAGGCAATCGATCACTGTCTGTCTGGTGGCCAGTTTGCAATCGGTGATTATAGTTAAGATTGTTGAAAGACAACATTGTAATCACTTTAATTTTTTATAGATTGAGATCAACGTGAATGCATCAGTTCTGACAGAATTACATACTGAATAATCTGATAGATCTTAAATTGATCTAGGAAATTATTTCCGTCCGACTGTTAACGACCGTGCAATCGATGGATGTCGCACAAATTGAAAAAAGAAAAACACTGCAACATATCGTTAAACATTCAACAGTACGTACGAAAGACGTTTTGTGTAAAACACTAAAATTGTTAAGCCTTCAGTTCGATAAATTTTTGTTACATATATATATATATATTTTAAGGTATAGAAATCGACAACGCACAACCACCGTTCACCGTAGATGGTCGTCGAATCTCGAATCTGAAAGTATTCCTCGAGAATATTAAATTATTCACTGAACACGGCCAAAAACACGGATGCAGCCTTAATAATACGACAATCGTAAAAGGAAAGAGAATCCGTCCGTCTCCGAGTTTACGGTTAAACGTGGTACCCAATTGCGACGAGGATGAAATTTCAACCGATGTCGACAACAGCGAATCGCCAGGCGTGAACGATAGCGCCGTTTCTGGCGCAATGGCCGATGTTCTCGGGTACGGAGGGATTTCTCGCTGCCGTCTACGTCCTCGATGAGAAACGACACCGGAAATTTACGATAAAACGTATGCGAAACTTTGCGGGGAATCGTCTGGAATCGTCTACGGAAACGAAGGCGGCCGCGGCTGCCGAGGTAATGAATGTGGCGCTCGTAGAGGGAAAGTGGTACTCATTAAAAGTGGAACTCCGATAATGGATTATCGGAAAATTAAGATTAGCAATAAATTGTATATTTTCTGCAATGTTTTAATTATGTCACCAATCGGCATAAGTTTGTTTTAAATCACAATTGAAAATTACGCCTTAACTTGTGAAGTCACCTGCCAGTATTGGCATTGAATAAGTATTTATTGATAATAATAAATGTTTCATTTTCAATTAAACTATTTCGATTAGGTGATTAATTGACATTGTACATTTATATATTTTGTAATTGAAATTAAACCGGATAATATGACTACAAAAAGCGAGGTCAAAATTAAAGGCGTTAAAAAAACAAAGAGTCATATCTCTGGCTGGTCCAAAAGTCTACAAAATACTAGCAGCTTTTACCGCATTGGATGGCTAGATAGATTTGTGCTAGGTAAGACCTAGCATGAGGATCGCCGGTTTTTGCTTAGGTATCAAAAAAAATAGTTGCACTATACTGTAATTGAAAAGAAAAAATACGCTTAGAGTGTAAGAATCAAAAATAAAAAGTATTGTAACGCAATATATCATCAGTATTAATTAAAGGTCAAAAATAACAAAAAAATTACCGCCAATTTCTTTTTATCTAAAATATGTTTTGTTCCCATGAATTCACAGAATTTTTACAAACCTCGTATAAATAGTTTAATCAGCAAGACTTCCTATTTTCGCCTAAACTGGGATTTGTAATGTTTTTTTTTTTTTTTCAAATAGGTACTACGTCGCCTTAATAACTTATCTAAGGTAGCGAATGGTCTAATTGTATACTGAAAGTAACACATATATTCGTAAGTATGCAAATTAATAAATTTAATTTTCTGATTGCATATGATTGTTTTGCGTCAATGCCTGCGATGAGACTAAATAGCCTCTGCACGCGCGCTAGGTTTCACGGCAGACCAGAGAGGCGATTCCCGGGTTGGGTGGAAATTGTCATATTAGACAATTTTTAAATGTGAAATTTCCTTAATATTCCTTATACAAAATGACGAAACATGTCGAGTGATGCACAAAATATGCATTCTTACTCACCTATAAAAATTTAAAATTGTCTCCATTTAGAGATTGTGAACTTTTAATAGGTATGAGAATATACTAATAGTATTTAAAACGGAACACGTGGAGCTTTAAAGCCTTTCAATCTGGAATAAAAAGGCCGTTGGACGATAGTAGCGGGACGACTATTTGTTATGATTTCATTAAAATAAGGTGTCACTCTTCATATTGATCTAAATTTATATACGTGTGACAATTTGTGTCGTGTGCTAGGGTGTACCTGTTGCATTTTACATGAAAGCCATTTCACAATTGCCAATTGCTTGGAAATTGAGAATACTGAATTAGTGTTTCCGTTTGACATTTATCATTTCACGTTAAATTAAAAATGTCAAATAACCATACTAATTCAGTATTAATAATTAATCTTATTCTATTAAACTTATATTCTATTATACATCTCTTTAAAGAAATGTCTCATATGACAATTTCCCCATTGCCCGAGAATCGCTTCCCAGCGCTGTAGTAGTAAACGCCACCACGATTTCTTCTGAATTACAATAATTTTAATGTAATTACCATTTCTATGTATGTACATCAAAATAAAATCTTTCTTCTTTCAAATTCGCACCGCTTAAGTGTCGATCATTTTGATGATGATTGATGTCTAATGTAAAAGCTTGACTACGATAAATTATTGTATACGACAATCAATTCAGAATTAACGCCGGAGCTGATGAACAGGTGAAAACCTTGCGGGGCCCGTGGCTGCGTTCGACCAGAGGATTTGAACGCCTACGACTAAGACATGGTCTAATAGGCGTCTAATAGTCGGCCAGCCTAAAATAAAGCCCCGATGTTATTTGAACCGACGACGGAAGGTTTTGATATTCGACGACAACTTCCTTTTTTTGAACTTACAACGTAGTTGATAGCAAACCATAGAGTGATATAAATTCCATCTTACCATAAATCCGCTTGTGACAAATTAATGATAATACAAAACAAATACACAACAATAACATACAAAAAGTGTATAACAGTTATTTCATAATATTTCTCTAATTACAAAATAATATTATGTGTTATTACATCGTGTTATATTACAATATTATATATGTTGTTACATGTATTTTTTATATTTTTTAGTGATGTCTCATTGCTAATTTAGGTATAAAATTTCCCTTCTTTCAAAAAACATTGACTTTCATACTTTTTGCTACTTGTTTACCATTTCACTTGATATCGTTGCAATAGTTTTGAACTTTTAATAACCGTTTTGATATTTTGAAATCATCCCCAAAATTTAAATTAACTATTGTAATACAAACTCTTGGCCACTTCGACTAAATGTAACTTATACATTTACAAAATTCTGATTACGAATAAAATACATATTGTAAAAAAATATTTTTTTTATTGTACCCTAAAAAATAATATCCTGAGTGCACATAAAACGCATTTTGATTTCTTTTTACTTTTGAATGTAATCTTCATTTCGTTTAATTACATCAATATTAATAAAGTTTTATTGATTTAAAAATTAAACGGGTCGCAACCGAATTCGACGCCATAAAATCATACATCGCTTTACACGACGTATATAACATGCGAGGTTATTAGCAATTTGAAACGCATTGATTGCATCTCGTAAAAGTTCAAATTGAACCATAAAAAGAAAGCTTTATTTCATAAAAACTGTATTTACGTAATAAATGCAGGAAAGTGTTAGAAATTTTAAATACGTATTTTAGTATTTGAAACACTAATCTCTATATACAGTATGCTCTAACAACATTGAATTTATTATACTTCTACAGATTACGTCCTATATTTTTTTTCCAAGTACTGCGAACATTTTTAGTGATTTTTTTCTGAAGGTTTGTATAATTGAAAAAAAAAAATAATAAAATATCCCTATATTAAAAAAAAATAATTTCAAATAAAATTACTTTAATTATTTGCAAAATTATATCCAAGATAACAAATCAAGCAATTGAAAGGTGTCTAGCTTAAGATAAAGATTATACGTATTTCATAAAAATGCAATCAAATATAGTATTTCTATACAGAGCAAGCTTTAGAATCCTTATTCACTCACCTATCTCCATGTTTATGTGTTTATGGCTCCAAGTTATGTCGATCACTTTATGCGATCAAGTTATACAATCATCCACCCTATTCGCTGGGCGTTTTGACTTAAGAAATTAAATATGAACAAATGATGAAAAGTGCATGGAATCCAAAAAATAAAGAGTCTAAAACCAGCTACAAATGATTACGCGTCTATTGGTCATGACATACCGATATACGTTTAGTAGTTTTGAACTGAAGCGCGAACAAAGAATTACAGTGTTCACAGTCACTGTCACTATATACGCAGAGAGAATGAAGTAATAGCTTCATGAATTCGCAACATTTCTTCGTCTGAACATTGTCTAATGAGAGGTCAAATGACAGATTTTATACTAAACTTTACAAAATAAATACTGGATGTGAATATTGTTCATAGATTTGCTAAAGTTGATTCTCGTAGCTCGTTCAAAATGAGAAGGTTATTAATCAGTTTGACGACTACTAAAATTTACGTTAGACTGACACATTTTATTATCAATTTCGTGCTGCAATCATTATTGAGTGTTTATTTTTTTATTTAATCTAATTAAAAATGACAAACGTTTCCAGTTCTACAATTAACTTTTTAATTAGAACTTTATTAAATACTGTACATTCCCCATTACGATACTAAAAATTTTAAAACTTAAAATATTGTATCCTACACATAGATGTATAGATCAATGATCCTATAATCACAGTTACGTATCCCTTATACGCAAGCTGATAAGAGCACACAGCAATAGAAATAATTGTTGTTCATTAGTTCCTTAATTAACACGCCATCCAATCATATCCGACACAATGCATTCAAAGGTCTCGCGTTCGTAATAACATCGAATCTATTCAATGCCTACAAAGGCTGAGTATCCATGAAGCCAGAACGAAAAAAAATAAATTTTTATTCGGAACCGAGCTTTCAATGACGGCTAATGAACACGTTTTTTTAATCCCCGCGTTTTATGCCGTGGATCGGTAAAGGATGTGATGGTTTAAAATGTTTTCTTTTTGTGAAGATAGATCTCTGGGGAATTCGGAGAATAACTATAGAGAAAGATATATAAATTGTGTTGATACAATTGTGTAATATTTCTGTGAAATAGCATATGCTATATACATATAATATATTCATTTTAGCCGATTGCACGACGTAAAGGAGGTTAATGTGTTTATCTGTCCCTATATATATGTATTTATATGTATATATATCTATATATATGTTCCTTTGGGGAATTCTTGTCTAAAGACCAAACATGTGGACTAATTCTGATGATTCATACGTCAATCGATTTGTTTCAATCTTATGAGTGTTGCTAAAGACATGATAGCCACTATATTAAATATATATTTACTATAATTTACTACAATTTTATATAATTATTACAATCGAATTGCGAATTCAGAATTTTTCTGCTTTGAAAGTTAGTTTTGACGACCATTACTTAAAGAGTAAACTTCTCCTTTTACAGAGATTAAACTTTACTCAGTAAAGTTCTCCTTATACAGAGAGAAAAAAATGTCTTAATTAAAAATAAATAAACAATGAAAAATAGGTACAATATGAATAATTAATTGATAACAAAAAAAGATATTGCTATTATTACAAGGAGATATGTCGTTGAAACTGCCAATGAAGGAAAGAAATCGTAGAACATTGTTAAAGGAGAACTAAAAAGTTAAAAAAATCTAGTATGAGTTCACACGCGGTAGAACTTAGTATTCTGGTTAATTTTTAAGAGAATGAGATGAATACACTATCGAGATGGTAAACAGAGAGAAAGAGAGAGTGTGATTGATCGACATTCTTTTTATTACTTAAAGTAACATTTTAGTAAAGACGGAAATTTTCGATTCAATATAAAATTATATTTAAAAGTGCACGTTAGTCACTACCATTCAACAGAAAATAATGTGCTATATATTTCAACTTTCTCATTCTCTCTTTTTATTTCTGTCCCTCGCTCTGTGTATATTTCGAGTAGAATAAGAATATAGTTTACAGCACGGAGTCTAGTCTCTATGGTGTGCAGAGTCCGTATACGGCAGTAGAGTAGTGGGGACGCAGACCACTACGAACCATCGCATAAAGAGGAGACGAAGGTCAGGGAAACTAGATAGAAACGCATTCTATCTCATTCTCTCACAGTCTAAAATCTATATATATATAGCTATCTTTTTTCGTTACACATTTTTGTTTCATAAAATCCAATCCACACCGTCCCAATAGAAGTTTTACTTCAAAAACCCGGTTGCATAAAAGTGATAGTATGATAAATATTTGCACTCATAGGCATGCACATTGCAAGAATCGAAGGGGGCTGCATCAACATGAATCCGATGCCCTCGACTGCAAATATTTATCATATTTGATTTGATGATTTTTACGTCATTTTTTTCATCTTTTCAGTTCACTTTTATGCAAACGAAAAACTACCTATTCACCCTGTAGATTTTTATGTATTTTTAATGTTGTAAGCTGTTGTAAACCAATTGTTTTCAGAGCGGTTTCTTACGAAGTTTATTTTAAGTCGCTTTATTAGTTTTGGTAATATAAATGTGGAGTGCACAATAAAAAGAAATCTTTTATAAACTTGCAGAACTCTTGTCTGCCCACCAATTTTTGGGACTTTTCAATAAAAGCTTCAAAACAGTCAGTTCTCAACGATAAGCTGTATGGATTGTAGATTTATCGTGACTGAGTTGGAATAAGTTAAAAATCCAAAGAAATCGAGAAATGTCAATTTCTGTAAGCATGTTCATAAAATAGCGAATCACAGAAGTTTCAAAAGTTCCAACATATTTTCACCCGAATTCGGTCATTAAGACATTGATAAAATGTTTTATTTTTTTTTCCGTTCAATAAGAATAACGTATATTTTCAAAGATTCACCAAGAAACTCTGCCATTTTGTATGCCAATTAACGATAATTACAAAAAAAAAATCGTGTAGTAAATTACTCCTGTTAGTACAAAGACAACGAATATATATTTTCACTCCATCAAACGTATTATAATTATCAATAATTTATTTTTTAACAATGTAGAACAAGCCAAAAAATATAGAAGAAATTGAGAATTGTCGCTATGCATAAATCGCTACATAGTCGGTCTGATTAGGACCACAGAGCCGACGTCACATCCAGAGGTCGGCACGTCTGCGCGAGTTGAGGTCGTGACGGCGTCGGATGATGCGGCGTTCTCTCGTGGCCAGTTTCAAAGGCTCGGTGTGTGTTTAAATAAATTTATATGGCCGAAAGCTCATTTTATCGATCCGATGCTATCGGGGCTTGTCTTTGGTGTTCGACATAAAAAAAAAATTGTGTACCATTAGATATCGCGTCGTTTAGTTCCGCCTCGATGATTTGAGAATCGGACCGCGCTGACATCGCGCTTAGAATAGAGTATCTCGTGCTTAGAATAGGTGTGGTATATCGTCATTGGGAAATATTATTTATTGCAAATAACCGTTCACAGGTAAAATGTTGTTGATTTTAAGTTTTAATTTTCGTTCCTTTGTACAACACGATATAAACAAAAAACAAAAGTACCCAATAAAAACATGCATATTTGTATTAACGAATTTTTAATAAAAAAATATTTGCTCAAATTTTCATATAAATCCGATATTTTATTCAAAATCGAGCGACTGGACATATATTTTCTATTTATTCAGATTTGATTAATTGCATTTTTATCCCTAATAGTTTAAAACAATGTCTCCATTTTTGTTTGCTTTCAATGCGCAATTACTAGTGCTTGGTCTACTGTAAGCAAAACTTCTTCATATTTTTTAAAAGCCAGCATTGTATTGAATTTCATTAAATCGTAAATCACGCTGTCTGATCTGATGTCGCACTGGAATAATATTTAAAATTCTTGTACGAAAAAGAAAAATTATTATAGGGTATCAAGTGCTGAAATTATCATGTACCGAAACCTGATTTATAGTAAATTCGCCAATTGACAACGATGCCTTATAGACGCTCTTTGATTTACACTTCTTAGAATCGTGTTTGTAAATTAAAAACTATGACTGTAACATAAACAACTAATGCAAACGTTATGTTTATGTAAGTGCAATATTATACTACAAAAAAAGATGTGTGTAGATGCATTAAAATTGAGACTACTACGTTTATTAATAAATTAAAATTAAATTGGTTCAGCGCTTGTTGCGTGACGCTTAATCAAAAAAATAGACGGGAATTGAAGATTACATTGAGAATATATGCATTAAAACAGTTAGGACAGAGCAAACACATCTACATCGATCCATTACGCATGTCTCTATCAATTCTGAGTACTATACTACAATTTGGATTAGATTGTGAAGTTTGCCGACAAATATATAAAAAATGATGTAGGTATTTTAAGGTTTTGAAATTTCATTGAACGTGCGCGAGCATTTCGTGATAATCTAAAATTTCACACACATCAATTTTATGGTTCCGAACTAAAATGGCAAAAACGGAACCCTTATAGTTTCGTCGTGTTCATCCGTCCGTCCGTATATCACAGGAATTTTATTAAAAAACTACAATATGAATATTGATAAAATGTATAGTATAGTTGTCTTGTATAAACCGCTACTAATTTTATTTCTAACACGTCTCAAATACTATAACTTCAAGAATTAAATAATTTTTAAAATTTTCTGTCACACAATCTTACTATATTACATATTCGATAATAGGCCCATGAATTCGTAGATAACAACATTGTCCCCGTATCGCCGCACCGACAGAGGCCTGTGGAACACGTTCGTAACAACAAAATAAAAATTATAAACTCCTTTACGGCGCGCCCGTCCGCCATTACGATGAATCCATTATCCGATGTAATTACGCGTCATTAGCTGCCGCCGCGCGCCTGCGCGCTTCTGCCCCCGACGGCGTTTTTGTTTAAAAACGAATACTCGCCTCGAAGAATTGGACGCGCCGTACGTTAATAAATATCAGGAGGAGATAAAAAAAAGATATATTTTTAAGATTAAGACTTGTAATTAGACTACAAATCAAAACCTGTCGTTTTTTTTTTCTAGTTGTTCAAGTTTACTAATTTATATAATACATTTTACATCCCGTGACGATGAATTCATCATTGAAGTTTCAGCTTTTAATTTATCTGTGAAGCTTTATAACACAAATTTCAAAAACTGGCCTACGATCTGTATACCTACTGAGATTAAAAAATAGCAACGATTCGGTTGACACGTAACCAGCTAAAGACCAGACGCCTACAATAGCCTACAATAAGTTAAATGGATCCTAATTTTTCAGATCACCATTTTCATATGTACAGTAGTTTTATACTAATCATTACATTCGCGCTTGTTATCTATCATGTCAAGGCATTGATGTACACCCACCACAAATTATCAACTCACAATGATTGCAAGATCATATAAACAATCACGAATCGCCGACCCACTTTTTCGTCTATAATAAAATGTGAAAATAGACTATAAAAGAAATAAACAAACATATCTATCTTATTCTTTCTAGTTATGTCACATATGATATTACTAATGGACTAACAAGTTAATGAAATGTCAATCATTAGCAATTATTGAGCAAAATAACGAATTCAACCTACGTAACATAACTATATTATTACGTGACATTTGCTGAGGGACAAATGTATTTTTTTTATAAAGGTACCAGCCGAGTCAGCTTCGTAGACGTTTTTGATACGGAGAACAGAAAAAGTAATTGACATTTAATTGAAATTGCATTTTCAACTAACAGTCGTTTATTTGTAAAGCCACTAAAATTGCTCGTAACTAGACACAATAGTGTATTGCCAGTATTAGTCAGTAATTAGCGTAACAAGTCATAATATTGGAGCCTTCGATTACGTATAAAAATAAAACATGCCCTTTTCCGAAAACCCCGCTACCTCAAGTCCATAATAAATTATTTACAGGTAGGGACTGATTTTCTTACTTACATATTTTCCTAATTTAAAAATCAAGTAAGGGTTAAGTTACATAATGCATATTTAAGTAAAGTGAGATGTGGTTATACCTGTTCTGTGATAATTGAATGTGAATGTTGACGTGTTTTATAAATGGTATTGTATGTTCCTAAGTTATCAGACATAGTAGTAGTTCGCTCTAAGCACTCTCAGTACCGTTTGGGATAAACGCCAAGAATTTTATTGATTAAATTAGTTAATCGTAATAAGTTTTATTGATTAAATAACTTAATACGTATGTTGTTCCCTGGCAAACGACTAATTTATATATTTAATATTGATTGCTTTATCTTTTATTTATTTTTTTTTTGTTTCGGTAAGAATAGATGGATCAGAGTTCGTAACTTTACGTATTTTCGTTACAGTCTTCTAAAGATATACAGCCTTCTCACGATTGGGCTGACTAAACGACAATAACTTTATGCAGTAACTCTATTCGAATTCAAGTGTCGATTGACATTAGCCTGAACTCTTTATTACTTGTATACACTTTTGGTTTTTTCAACCCTGGCATCCCAATTCCTTTATGAAAATTTATTATGTGTAAAGAAAAAATTAGAAATGTTCAGAAAAAAAAAATGAGAGACATAAATTCAATACCAGAAATAAAAATAAACTGATTTCACACGTTAGTCGATTAAGTGAAGTCACAGATTCATTTAGAGGGCTCTGTGTGCGCATATTCAATAAGTTTCCTGTAGATATACAAGATTTAGCCCTACATAAATTTAAGTGTGCTATTAAACAACTCAGTAAAAAAGGGTGTTACACAATCTGCGAATATTTAGAAGACAAATATCCATGGACACAAACGAGTCCACTTCTTACCGGGCTGTTTCGTTCTTAACGGTTTTGTATTTGTTTTGGCTATGTTTGAGCAAATTAGAGAAGAGCTACCCTTAAGTTTCTTGCTCGTTCTTCTTGAGGGAAAACTGCTTTTCGAACGAGCTGTAAAGTGTGAATTCGCAAAACAATTTGACGTATTTCAACTGTTATTTTATACCCATGAAATAAAGATATTTTGGATTTGAATTTCAACATAGAAAATAATTTGTTTGTGAATGTGCATTTAGAGTTTGAGTTTATATGAACTTTTACAGTGGAGTCATTTTCAGATTGCTTAAAAATTAACAAATATAAATGTAGCTAGGTAATCATAAATACGGTGAGGGTTAGAATCGTCATTTTTGTGTGCAAGACTTCTATTGACCGTGTGAAGGTATGACTTATGTACAAAGGCACATTACTGGCTCTTTTTCAACAGTGCAATCATTGTGCACCAAAATTCTTCGAATATAGAAGATCTTTTGATACAAGCCAAAGACAATAGGCTAATTTTGTCCTCTAATCCGAAATGCGAGACGAAATCATATAATTTCTATGCGATATTTGTGTTGATGCGATTATTGAATAAAATTGAAATACGTTTCCGTTAAATCAGATCTTAGATAATACTATTTGGTTGTTAATGATGCTGGATAGAAAGGGTTTATTTATTTAAAGATCATTCAAATAATATATTTGGTAAAAAAATATAAAGGCTCTAACAATATAAATTTTAACTTAGCAATACAACCTAGTAAAATATTGTATTTAACTAAATATAAGATAATAAATCTCAGCACTGCATTTTCATATTTTTGTTCGTTTTATAATACCTAATGTTACCTTTGTTACATAACAATTAACTTGTTAAGTTTGTTTGTCTAACATAGCCGATATTGTAAACTTAGGCGTCATAAATGTTAGAAACCTGAAATCTATATCTACATATACATAAATTTCAAGTTTGAGTTGTTTAATATGTTAGGTATAGACGATATATAAAGTTTTAGTTCGCGTCCGACCTTTTTGAGATATCTGTGTATATGAATAATACTATATAATAATTATATATCGATTTTTATATTATATATATAATATAAAAAACAGTACAAAGTTATCTATGTGCTTGTGTCCGTTATTGTAAAACTCGAGAACTACTTCATACATCTCCACGCGATTTTCTGAATATGATACGTGTCATCTCTTGAAAAAGAAGGATGAGGGTCTTACTTCATAATCAGGACATATTTTTTAGTCCAAACGGGATTTTCTCGCGCGCAATCAATCTTCATTGGCATTTACAAATTGACATTTGTGGGTAATATAAATAATAAACACCGAATATGTAAGAGAAAACACTTAATTGTTTTTCTATGTAGTAATTAATTAACGTTTCTTAAGCAGCTATCCACTATAAACGATAAATCTTTTAACGGATCCATTATCAACTCGATAACTCGATATCGGTAGGTATCACAACAAGAAAATCGATTTCGCACGAGGACGATTTCTGTTATCCAATTTAGTTTTTTTTTTCCTCTCGTCGACTGGGCTCTCTAATAGCCAGTCATTCGAGGATAGTGTTGCGTGAGCTGGCCTCGAAAAAATGACCACAAAAAAAATCTATCTAATTTGTGGGATCGGTGTGCCTTATAATTTTTGACGACTCACTTCCTGAGAGTTGCGTGATGTTATTTAATATAATACCATAGACAATCAAGCCTTCGTGCATTAGTTCTTACACTGTTTTATTAAAAAAAAAAACTTTGCACATTTCAGTCTGAATGAAAGAGTTTAAACGATTTAAAATCATGTAAGTAATATTTGTTGCATAACATTTACAGTCGAACTTTTTTTTCTGTCTAGTCGCACACTGTGGCCGTAGTTCGTTAAGTATAGGAACGTTGGAAATATTGCGTGCAGAAAAATATTTGATAACCGAATTTACTCGAGCGTTTCTAAAATTTTCATAAAGTATTTTGAACCCTTTGCATTTGAAAAAAAATAGTTTGTTTTGGAATCAATTCTTTAGAATTTCATATATAGCTTCTACCAATTTTTTTTGCCTTGATATCAATCAATTATAATTAACATTAATGAAGTTCCTGTTTACATTACTTTTCATAACATTTGAATTCTTTATGTAATTCAGTTGCAAAATCTTTAAAATCCCTTTTTGTATGTATATCAAAAAAAAAGTTAATACAATATCAATTTCTAGCCCCAAGTAACATTTTGAATGAAGTTAGTGATATAACGAAGTTTTCTATTATATATTTAAGGCGACCACATACTTCAATCAGTAGCCGATCCGAAAAACTTGATTTTTCAAGTAATTTGCGAAAAATATAAAAACATATGTACTAGAAAGTAAAAAAATAGAAGCATTCAATATTAAAACAAACTACAAACGAGAGTAAAAAATATAGACCATTTCATATAATATTTGAAAAAAAAACCGGCCAAGAACATGTCGGACCGTGTTCAATGTAGGGCTTGTAGGGTTACGAAATCGTTACCACAAAGAAATGCACTACAGATGAAAAAAAACTATGTTGTTACACTTTTTCTATGTTTCCCGCGCATAATAAATGTAAGCGCTTTAGACACTTATAACTAAAAAAATAAATAGGTATTACTCTTAACATAGCGTAAACCAAAAATCACCAGCAAACAAGAGTATCTTCATGGCACTTATGTCCTTTTGTTGAGAAGCGCAGTTTTTCGGCAATAACTCAAAAATTATATATCCCATCATGTTTAAAATAATTCTCCTTGGAACTATTTATTGAGCGTTACCCTTGTAATATTTTTATCACATTTCTGGACATACAGTTTAGAAAATAAAGGGACACACAATTTCTGCTACTTTCTGAGTGATTATTTCCGAAAATACTCAATTAATAAAAAAAAATTCTTGGAAGTCTGAAAGTGTTTCTAAAATGACTGTCGAAGTATATACCCTATGTTGATGTTTGCTGTAAAAAAGTTTTACGGTTTCTGTTAGATGTATAACGCGCCGCCCTCTATAATTATTTATTTTTGCTATTTAACAACCAATCTAAGTAGCGGCTTATACAAGACATCTATTGTCTAATTTTCATAAATATATATCTTGTGGTTTTTGAGTAAAATGCCAAATGACGTACGGACTAACGGACGGACGGACATGACGAAACAATAAGGGTTCCGTTTTTCTCATTTTGGCTCGGAACCCTAAAAACGATTATTTTTTTTAAATCAAAATGTCTTTGATACTTAAATTGAGAGAAACGATTATTTTTACACGAGTAGAAAGAGAAATTCCTTGTCGAAGGCAAGAATTTTTCACATCTTTAATTTAGTTTACACAATTAAATAAATAAAAAGTAAAATATGCACGCTTCATTTCACGCCAAGGGAACATAATTAATAATGACGTACGGACTAACGGACGGACGGACATGACGAAACAATAAGGGTTCCGTTTTTCTCATTTTGGCTCGGAACCCTAAAAACGATTATTTTTTTTAAATCAAAATGTCTTTGATACTTAAATTGAGAGAAACGATTATTTTACACGAGTAGAAAGAGAATTCCTTGTCGAAGGCAAAATTTTTCACATCTTTAATTTAGTTTACACAATTAAATAAATAAAAAGTAAAATATGCACGCTTCATTTCACGCCAAGGGAACATAATTAATAATGACGTACGGACTAACGGACGGACGGACATGACGAAACAATAAGGGTTCCGTTTTTCTCATTTTGGCTCGGAACCCTAAAACGATTATTTTTTAAATCAAAATGTCTTTGATACTTAAATTGAGAGAAACGATTATTTTTACACGAGTAGAAAGAGAAATTCCTTGTCGAAGGCAAGAATTTTTCACATCTTTAATTTAGTTTACACAATTAAATAAATAAAAAGTAAAATATGCACGCTTCATTTCACGCCAAGGGAACATAATTAATAATGACGTACGGACTAACGGACGGACGGACATGACGAAACAATAAGGGTTCCGTTTTTCTCATTTTGGCTCGGAACCCTAAAAACGATTATTTTTTTTAAATCAAAATGTCTTTGATACTTAAATTGAGAGAAACGATTATTTTTACACGAGTAGAAAGAGAAATTCCTTGTCGAAGGCAAGAATTTTTCACATCTTTAATTTAGTTTACACAATTAAATAAATAAAAAGTAAAATATGCACGCTTCATTTCACGCCAAGGGAACATAATTAATAATGTTTCAAGCGGCCGATATGTTCGTATGTGGTTTCTGTGGCTCTTAGTCTAATGCTTATCATTCTGAGTATTTGACTGATTTTTATAAGAAAATAAAAAAATATAAAGGAAATATTTTCTTTATTTATTATATTTTCTTTATAATATTTTATTTATTATCGCTCTACAGAATCTGTAAATGACATTTATCGTTTTTTTAAAACATTGTTATTAGATACCTTTATATTTTTCAAAACAACACAGTGGATCATCGTTGACTGTCGCCTGATTTATCGTGCCAATATCAAGAAAAATATTGATTCACAATATGCAATTTTTATTATTATTATTTTAATTATTAGTGAAATTAATCTTAAGACAAATTACAATCTTTGTTATTACATATAAAAATTAGAATGATAGTACGTACGATATTTATTTCTAAAACAATAATGCATAATCAATTTAATATTAATGGAAAAATCAAGAAATATTTGTACAAATGATATTTTATAATTACTAATTTTATTTTATTTTAAATTTTTCAATGAATTTAATTAACTGATACTATTTATACATATTGATTACTTTTGGCTCGTAGTTTTTGAAAGAAAAAAAATAAGTAGGAGCTTCTCAAGTCGTCGTAATACATAGTTGCAAGGTAATCCCCATTTTAATTTCACTGGTATTGAACTTTGGACTTCCGATGAGCGTGTGTCATTCTAAAATACTGGATGGCTCTGTCGTCATATTTAATATAACCGATGTGGAAGTTACGAAGTCGTTGACGTTCAAAATGTTATACAATACTTACGCTATTAATATAAAACCATAATCTAAATATTTTTTTTATTCTTATAGTGTAATTTTTAATCATGGTATGGCGGAACTTATTCTTGTTTTTATATGTATTTCTTTTTTCTTCATAATTCGTGCTACAACTTGAATAAATAATACTAAATATTTTTATGAACATACCCACTGGACAGTGTAGTATCAAAACATTTATATGGAAAAAAATCGGGTCAAAAGTGTTGTGCACCTTACACCGCTGTGCGGTATGCATACAGAGCCCTGGAATTAGCGGCCCGTAGTCTTTTGCGCTAAATGCGTAAAATGTTTATCGAATTCAAAACGTCTTTCCATAGAACTATTATAACTAATTGTAATAAATCAATAAATGAACAATACGATAGGAGTTAATTAAGTTTTCTTAGCCAAAATACTAGGTGATTCTAGAAGCAATTTCGGACAATGTACTAGTTATTCTAAAGCTTGGGGCGTGTAATTCCCACAAAAACACCACTATAGAGTTGAATATGTCGCAAACGGGCCTATATGGAAAAAAATCCAAAGACATTAAGACCATTTTACAATTAAATAAGTACTCTAAGGTTCTACCAGTGCTTTTTTTTTCAGGACCTATTTTTGTTATTTTAGTAAAATTATAAATATCTAATTAAATTTTAGCTCTATAATCGCATCTGTATGAAGTGGTCGTGGTACCTACAGACAGACGGACACATATTGAGAAACTAGTAGTACCACCTAAAAATTGTAGTGCTGAACAAAAAAAAACGCGAGTCAGAGTCGCCCCTGCTCATTTTTTTGTATTATTTTTTAACATGCTAAATTAAATATTAATTATTCAATTTAGCATGTTTGTAAGATACGACCGTAAAATACTACCATGAGTATTTCCTTTTTATTTGATAGATGTTATAAGCAAAGTTTTGAATTATGGCGTAGCTTTAAATCCATAAGTCATGTGGGGGCCGGCAGCGACGGGCCTTCGAAGAACAATAAACGGCGCCCGCGCATGCACTACGCGCCGTAGTGAATACGGTGTTCGGACATAGTACAGCGTCTCAGCAACAGTGAAATTTATCGATGTCGATATTGAACCGCAAAGCCTTTCATAAAATATGTAAAGGTTCAGGCAACTTATGACAGTTTTATGATGAATGGAGTTATCATATTATGTAACATCATCTTTACTATTATCATTAGCATGAACTTAAAATAATTCTCTTTTAATAAGAGACCTCTTCTAGTAATATGTATCTAAATTGAATTACTTTAGCGATCATAGATTTCCGTTTAAAAAATTAATTTAAAATGATTTTGTCTCTTGCAACTTTACCAAGAGTACACGTATTTGCCTACTGCATAACCACCACACTTCGCTAAAAACGATGTTAATTCAGGGGCATAGACGGATAAGTTCAGGGTATTGTGTTCCGTATTCAGGTGTTAATTTTCATGAACGTCCACCATCGTGCAAGAAAAGTACTGACGTATGTTTAGGATTAAATCATATTTCTCCTAAATATCCTTATTAGAAAAATAAATAAATTTAAAACTTTCACTTAAATATATTGATCGTATAAATAGAAATCTTATAGTATGAAATGACATAGATCTTTAATTTTGACTTATTCAACTGTAATATAATCCAAAAAAGGATCTCTATGAAGTTACCAGAACGGGGCAAATACCTAATGCAAGTACGTAATAATTTAATAATTGTATTGGGCTAGTAGTGACGCGATCTTTTTGCCGTATCTATCATCTTTCGAAGCGTACCATTGCTCAAAATCACGTACGAGCCAACATCAATAATATAATACATCGATATTGACTATCGATATTTTTCATCGACTCGCAAAACATCCTCAGCGCGCCGGCGGCGATGCGCGCACGCAGCGCAGCGCATATCGTGTGCCGGTCGCAATTTATTTGTGCTGTGCCGCCGCCGCCCGCTTATTAAATCCCGAGACACGCCTTTAATAGCGGCCATTACGGCCGACGCCGGCCGCGGTGAGGCACGTTGGAAACGTGTATTGTGGAAGCGACGGGCTGATGCGTGCTGTTGCGCCTACGATATAGATCGACAGACCGGTTTTCGTACACTCGTATAGGAAATTAAAGAAATTAATTTATAATCCTTGACTTCGTCTGTCTACTGCATGCGATAAAACATTATGATATATACATATCGTTTAGGCAAGATTATCAAGAAGATAGCAAGTGTCGTGTGGTAAGAAAGGGCGGATCCAGCCTTCAAGTTAAGGGGGTCATATAATAGTGGTCCAAAACAGAACAAGCTCCAATCCGGTTACAATAAGAAGAAGACACCCCAGGAGGTGTCACGACCCTGATCCTTATGCGCCCCTGGTGATAAGGAAGTGTTCGGAAGAAGGGGTAGTCGATTGATACTGAAAAAATTATATTTATCGATGAAATATGTAAGTCGACTAGATGTGATGAATTAAAACTGATATCAAAGTAGAACCGTATATTATATTATAATAAAGATATAAATGTATACTATTATATTACTGTAATGTTGTAACAATACTATGAGAAAGAAATAGTTCTATAATTAATAGAACTGTATCTTGAACTATAGCGTGAGTAAAGCCGGGGTTCGATCGACGAATCAGTGCCGACAAACCAAACTAATTTAGCTTGACTTAGCTCACCACGCACATGTACTATAAAGTGGTCACTTAAGTGGGGTGAGCTAGGAAAACTAAAAGCAAGCGGGTCTGCTGCCATAGAGAAGAACGTGTCTGCTGCCACAGAGAAGAACATGTCTGCTGCGAACGCCTATGCAACCGAGCTAAGCTTACATTGAGAAGTTTTGTTTTTGAAAAAATCATTCTATAAATCGTTTTATAATTAAAAGTTTCTTGCAAGTTTTTCACGAGGGCCTCACGAATGAATGCTATTTTTTTAGTGATAATTTTTAACATACATATCTTAAATTGTTAAAATGTTATGACGTACTTCAAGTAGCATTATAACTACAATACAACGACTTTTTATTAATTTTTATTATGTATTAATTTGTAAATAAGCATAAATTTATACTTATATTATGCATATAAAGAAATATACATTGTTGTACCTTGGAGCATTAAAGGCGCCTTCGCAATAACAGGAGCCTAATACCGAGCTCACATTACATAGAAACGCGGGTGATCAGATTTTTTCTTTATAATAATATAAACGCACACCTATTTCCCAGAAGAGTAGTAAGAGACTATGGTTTTCCACATGGTCTCTGTGATGTGGAAATCCATAGAGAGAGATCTTTGTATATCTCTCTTGCTTCACTAACATCCATCTTTTCATGCAGGCTCGTCGGTTTCAGGTGCTTAAAATTTGGTCCTTTTCAATATGCCACCAATGTAGTCTGCATAGGATTTTCTAGGGCGACCCTCCCCGACCTTTCCAACACACACATTCGCTCTGTAGATTTGTTTTGTCAGTCTACTTCCATTCATCCTGTCCAGTTAGCCAAACCACCGCTACATATCTCTTTCTACTCTAGTCACTACATCCAGTGGCGTAGCTACCATAGGTGGCACCCGGGGCGGATTTTGTAGGTGTCACCCCAAAACTCAATCAAAACTTTTAAAATAAAAAAAGTAATAATAATTTACGTTTTATTAAAATACGAGTATTACAAATATTAGTATATTATGTGAAATAAGTTTAGTATGCTCAAAATTAAAATTTCTTCCTTCTAGCTTTGACACTTACGAACTTCGAAATCACGTTTTCAAAATTTATATTTTGTGTTGCTTCATGTTCTATCGTTAAAATACCAAGATTGTTTAATCTGGTTTCAATCATTGTAGACCGCAAGTAATTTTTAATTAATTTTAATTTGCTGAAACTTCTCTCACATGAAGCAACTGATGCACATATTGTTATAAATTACTTTAATACGACCGTTAGATACGGAAGAGATGCTGTAAAATCCCATTACGCAATGAATTTCAAATAGTCCAGTGTCACCCAATTAGAGAGAGTAACATTAGCCGCTTTTAAATGTCTTCTCAATCTTGGTATTTCTAAAAGTAGTTCTGTTTCTGATACTTCATCGTAAAAGTTTGTAAATTTTGATATGGCAAATTTTAACTGTTCAATGTTTGCCGAAAGCAAGGTCTTCGACTGCACAACCTCAAACAATGAAGCTACGTCTTTAATGGACTTTACTCTTTTTTTCGAGTTCAATGTTTAATCTGTCAAGACATTCTAATATGTCCTTTTGAAGTTCCGCTCTAAGTGTAAGTCCAGCATCGGTGGACGATGCTAACTCACCGGGCACGCGTTTCTTGCGACGAATTCGTCGTTCCATCGAAATATTGTATTGTTCAGATTTTTGTACAGCAAAATCTATTGCCTCTTCTGCTAGATGCAACCGTTTCTCTCCAATGAATAGACGCAGTGCTTCTAGTTTTATGATTATTTCATCAACACATAAACCTTTACTTTGTAATGCAATCTGAGCATTGTTCACTTCCCTTAGCACATCATTCTAAAAGAAAAGAAAACAAAGAAATTAAAAATTGCACAGAGCAGGGATAAGATTTTGTGCAGCACCTCTAGTTTCTAAATTTACTTCTTGGTCACACAGTTCCTCAATTGCAGATATAATCCCATCAAAATTTTCAGCCAATACTTTTACTGCACCATAATGAGCACTCCAGCGCGTTGTTGAAAATCTTTTAACGGATGCTTTGCTGTGATTGAGGAGCACTTCCCAGCGGCTTGTGGAAGTTGAAAAAAAGTTAAATATTGCCTCCAATGTTCCGAAAAATGTAACACAAGTCACATTTTGTGCGAACGAATGTTGGCCGCATAAATTAATTGAATGATCTATACAACCAATAAAAATTGCTTTATTGTTTTTTTCTTTTATAATAGCTTGCACTCCCCCGTGTATACCACTCATAACTGCAGCATTATCATAACCTTGAGAACGACACATCATAATATCTAAGCCATCGTTTTCAAGCTTCTTTAGTATTTCAGCGCTTAAATCAGCGGCTTTTTTCCATGCAAGGGAAAAATCCTAAGAATACTTCTTTGACTTCTACTTTTCTATTATTAATTTTTACATAACGAATTACTTCAGACATTTGATCGACATGTGAAACGTCAGGTGTGCTATCAAACATGATTCCGAAATATTTGGCCGATTTAATTTCGTTGACAAGCTGACATTTTACGTGATTAGCTAAAACATTTATGAACTCATTTTGTATTTCTGGCGATAAATATGTTACTTTAGGTGATTTTCCTGCTCAAATACTCAATATATATATATATGTTCTTTGAGTACAGCATCATACTTTGACAGCAGTTTAACTAGTTCTAAGAAATTACCTTTATTGGAAGACCCTTGGGTTTCATCATGTCCACGAAATGCTAGATTTTGTTTAGCCAAAACAAAGTTATATCAAATAATCTAGATAAAGATTTTTCCACTTCTGTTTTCCGTATTCATTAATTGCAAGGTTGCGTCATCTATTGTGGTGTGAGTTTTAATCTCATTTCCAAAGTTTTCCACTTTTCGAAATTTTCTAAATGTTCACATGAAGTTTCATGGTCCAATACTTTAGGATTTAGTTTCCACCACTTCTGAAATCCAGTTGTAAATGTTCTTTGTATGTTACTGGCAGCAAATAAACGACAGCAAAAACAGTACAGGTTATTTGATATAGGAGAAAATACCATCCATGATCGTAGAATTTTTTCACCACTAGGCATCTCTTTATAAAACCATTCCTGTGAAGATGACGAGAATCACCTTTAATCTTTGAACCATGTCGAGATACAGTAGAAACGGTCCTTCTTTGTTCTGGAAATGTTCACTGCCCTTTTATTATGTCAATGCGAACATTATTGGGAACAGGTAAACTCCAATGTGAAACATCTCTCAAGTGTTGCACAGATTCTTCGAAGCTAATGCTGTCTCCAAAATAGCATTAACGGTGTCATTTTCATTATTTATTTTGGTTCCGTCGAGGTAATGGGTCGTCTTCATCGATTCTGTCCTGTCGATGTTGCTATCTGAATGTGAGTCTTCAAGATGTGAATCATTACTTTCGTCAGCAGGAGACTCGGGTACTTTACTTGAACTTTGGCCGCTATCTGCTTTTGTGACATATTTGAAAGAGAACCAGACATGCTCTGAATTTCATCCATTTTAGCCTTTTGGCTTTTCTCTGCTGAAACCCGCTTTGTCTTTTCGAAGTATGAATTCCTGAGGCATATTTCGTTCTGGGTATCCTAAAAATATTTTTAGTTAGTAAGTGATACGTTGATTTTATAAACAAATTGTAACAGTAAATAAACACCTACACGTTACGTAACTAGCTTTGTGAAATATGTTTTACATAAATTAACAATCCTGCATCTGGGTGTAAATATGTATTTAAGTAGTATTATTAGAAAATAATAGTTAAATACTCCACCGTTAATTGTGATATCCGTACCACGAGTGCTCAAGCTACTCATCTCGGAGCCAAATCAATGTACGCGAAGTTGTATGATATGATATGATTATGATTACCTACTTTCAATCAAAAATCTAAACTTAATGTATTCCGTTTTTGTAAACAAATCCCATTGCTATTAGATCAGAAAATAATAATAAATAAGTATATTATTTAGTTACTTTTAAACATTATTACCTAAATCAAAATAATCTAAAATACTGCTACTAGATACTAAACGAATTAAAAAAGTAAGTATCACCTGTAATAACAAAAATACTTCACTCACCTTGTTTATTTTCTTCAAAAATCGACTATTAACTCGGTTTTTATACACAAATTGTTGTTTATAATATCTAATAATTAAAAAAACAATTTACACTAGACGTTCACACGTTCACGTAAAAGAATATTGAAATGAATGCCGTCGGAAACAAAAGAAATTGCCCAATCCGCAATACAAGTGACGAGCTCTATATCGAGGGAATCCCCTGACTAGAGTTGGTTATACGCGAACGGGGTATTAAATTTTGGGGGAATCCCTGATCGATTGACAGTGTGCACATCGTTTTGTTTTTAAATATCAATTTATTATGCTCATGGTATGATAATGTAATTACCTAGATTATTTTATTAGAGGCGGTTATGCTCTCTGCCATAGATTTACGATTTTTTATAGATAGAAAGAACTATAACTGATGGTCATAGTCGGGCTCGGGTGTCACCCCTGAACGGGTGACACCCGGGGCGGGCCGCCCCCGCCGCCCCCCCCCCCTAACTACGCCACTGACTACATCTTCCTTCAAACCACAGCGCTTTTTCACATTACTGTTACCACATCTATCTTTCAGAAACTCTCCACACATACTATGCAAAGATCGCATCTTCATTGAATTGATTCTAATTCAATTTTCTTCTGCCATACCCAACTTTCACTGCCATACATAAGCATAGGGATCAGGACCTCATTATGGATAGCCAAACGCGCTTGTCACGAGATACTTATACGTTTTAATAATAGCATGCAAGGCCCATTCACTCTCCTTTCGATAGCTTTATAATGTTTACCGTCATTTGTAAACAAACTATCCAATTATACAAATTCTTTCACTTGTTGGACATTCCCACCTTTGTACATATGTACCTACATATTGCATTCAATGATGCTTCGCTTCTTTCGAACACGTTAGTCTTACCGATATTTCTTTCATATATCTTCTTTAACAGAATTATTCATATGAGTTACCATCTCCTGCAGCTCGCACGCCGACGGCGCAAGGACTAATTGGACAATTCCCAATTTTGAAGGTTTATTTTTGTGTATTACTTGCACGGAATCACTGATTAATTACATTCATATCAAAAAATTCTATAACTCAATTATTTTTATCTAATTATTATGAATCTGAATTATTCTGTACATTTAGAAGATTATGAGTTTTCATCATCTAGGAAATTATAAGTATGTTTTATCTATCAGTTTTGCTTAATTCAAGAATAACATATTTAATTAAAAATAATATTTAACGCTCGACGCTCAGCTAATTGAAATAAATCTGCTGGGCCGACAGCGACAAATCTAAATTCTCTGCACGTTTAAATGTTGTTACATTTGCTGAATTTCGCACAACTTTAGAGCGTTACAGAGTTCAAACGCGTTAAGGCGCGATATTAATCATGTAGACAATGACACGTATTTGACGCGTTCGGTGTAAAAGATGGCGTAGATTAGACAGTACAATTTTTTTTTTTTATTCTGCGATAGCAATGTGTAACATTTTTGTCAAGAGTAATATTGTATGCATAATATGAAGTTGAGATGTCTATTTGTTATTATATTTTATTAGCAAGAGTTCATATGTTGGCTTATAAAAACACTTTTTCGATAAAATACATCGAGATACATATATAATCAGCTTTAAAAACTTAAAGACGCTCCTCTTTAATTAATATATGTAGTACAATCAACGAATTGCGTAATTGCGCTTAGAATGATCAATTACATAAATAATAAAAGAGGGCATCGGTTATGTGTTTGTTATGATGCCGTCTTATGCATTTAAATATCTCGAGCATTGCACGATAAAATACTCCAAAATTGATAGAATTAGTTGCTTTAAAATGTATCGGTTGAATTGAAAAGATCCATAATGTTACTCTGTGTAATTAAAGAACTATCAGCTATTTAAAAAAACATTATTATTTAGAAAATTAAATAAGTTTGGTGCCATCTCTTATAGAACAACAAACCTGCTATCCTAGATACAGATTACAGAATAGTTGCTATCCTACAACGTAATAGACAATTAATAGATTAGAAGCCTTTGATTAATGAATTTGTTAGAATAAAAAAGTACAAGGCGCTCTACAATTACTTGTGATATGATAGTTGTGAAGAATTTTTTAGTGCAAATTGAGTATACAATGAATGAGTGAAACTTTGATTTACGATTCAAAAATTTAAGATGACGCACCGACTCATGTATGACAAATAAGTACCTATTGTTGTGGTTTCATGTATTTCTAGAATATATACATACACACACACATATATAGATATATATATATACACACATACACACACACACACACACACACACACACATATATATATATATATATATATATATATATATATATCCGAAGTCAAATCAGTCGAAACGTCAATTTTATGTCACCTATCTAAGCGTGAATGACAAATAATTGTCCTGTACCGAAAAGCATAGGGGCACAGATTGATACTCATTATGTTTGTAGTCCTAATACTAATATGACAATATAAAACAAATATGTAGGTAGGTACAAAGGTACAATTATCCCTTCGAAAATGCACTGAAGTGTAATTTTACTTTTAGAGGGCTTTTTTGTTAATTTTTATACTTTATTTGAATAACATTTATCACACAAAATTAAAACTGGCGTTTTATAATATCTACCGATCTACTAGTATAAGACAAATAATTATTTTATTTTACGTTTTTTATTTATCGACTAATTATAACTTTGCAAGTCTTGAAAGCGGAGCGGCGTCCGAGGAATGCTGTGGCGAGGCGATGACGTGTGTGGTGCAGCTTTAGATCGTGTAGCTCGCAATGTCCACGGACGTGCCGTAGTTCTTTTCAGAATTAGTTTTTCGAACATACGTTGTAGGTCGCCACACAACCGAATTGAGAAACTCCTCCTTTTTTTTGGAAGTCGGTCAAAAAGAATTATGCGTCAGAAATGTAGTGATGAAAACTTGTCAGAACACAAAAAAATATTAGGAGCCGGAATCCTCTTTAAGTTCGACTGGCATTTGACCGATTATAATGTAACGTTTAAAGGATATAACTATAGGAATGACTATAATTTTAAAGGTTCATCAATGAGGTTCATAAATTTCCATAAGATGTCGGGAAGCCGTTTGTACTAACCTTAATCGCAGGATTTAGCTACATCCAAATTAAAAGCTAAAGCCTCACATTTGCTACATACAATTTCTGCCTATTGGTCGATTAAATACACTAAGAGAGCGCTTACTGACTTCTGGTGAATTATACCATGTTCTCGGCGTCCCACCTGACAAAAATTTTCTCATAGGACCTGGAGACAACGATATACTATGCTTTGAAAGCACCGATGTTAAGTTCCATAATTATTAGTGCTCAGTAAACTTACATGCTCTGCAGTGGTATACGGAGATCGCGCTTCTTGGAAATCTAGTGAGAGCCGTTGGATGTGGGATCCTGGGTTACCTGTAACCACCTGTGACGGGAATTCTGCCCAGGTCGTCAGTCCACTTAGATGGCATCCTGTCACGCTGCGACGTAAAATTCGTGATCGGCACTTGAGTCTCCCTTTCTCAGCGCTTATCGGTTCTACAAAAGATGTGGCTGAGAGGTGTGGCCGCTGCATTAAGTTTGATTCCGTAAATTATATGTTAGTGTGGTTAAAATATTAAGGTTTTTTAGCTCATCATTACAAGGATTTTAGTTTTAAACTATTTTAAAGTATAAATGTCACAGAAGTTTGTAAATTATTTTGTTTTTGGACAAAATTTTAGATGTTTAAATAGGGATTGAAGTTACATTGATGGCTTAAACAAGAGTTTAGGGGGTATAACTTTTAAATCATGTTTAAAGCCTCTGAAACTACTATTAGAGCCTTTTGGCGTTTGTTACTTCGCTTACAATGCCTACTGAATTTCTGAGAATACTGTGTTTTTATAAAGGTTTGTAATATGTCACATATTAAATTATAAATATTTTAAGTAATTAAATTACAATTTGGTGGATAGAACTGTTTATTTGTTACAAAATACATAATATATATTAATAATGTAATTTCAAGGTTTAACTAAACATTAAATCAATTAGAATAGATAATATTTTAAATAAACATTTTTTATACTAATATGTAGAACTAAACTGATTTAAGTGGTAATTTCTTTTGCATATCACAGTAAAAATCTGAACAATCGTTCTGACACCTTTAGTATGTTTTAAAACCATATAAATTACTTGTTTAATTAGTAATAAATTATTCCTTCATAAAAAATGTTAAATATTCATATATAATTTAATTTCATATTTTAATATCCTTAGTCCAATATGCATCCCTTTAAGATATTCTAATGATAATTGCATTTTTTTTGAAATACACTACTTGAATCAGTTCGGTTTTATACACCTTAACAATTTTCGCCACATCATACATTCAAAATCTCGATACATATTTTTTCATTAACTAAATACAACGCACCCTGTAAATGTTTAATGTAGTGAAATTTCAACTAGGCTAGGCCCATTTACGAAACATTTCCATTCTAGTAATAAAATAAATTCTTGGTAGTTGGCTCAAAAGCACCAAGGTGTAAAATTTGATTCGCCAGCAAAAATTCACCTAATTCGTAAATTTAATACGGAAATAATAAAATTAATTTGTTGTAACTGTACATCATATAACATTATATAAAATGAAAATACTTTTTCAATTATATTAAAATATGTATACGAAAAGTAATTTTATTAACGCGTCCTTTTTCAAGATTTCAATTCCAAATTAACGACATTTATCAATTGTCATTGCTGAATATTCGGTATTTTTATACTATTACTAGTTTTAGGAAGAAAATCTAAAATTAAACTTTTATTTTAATAATAATGGGCTAAAATAGTTTGTCCGTCAGCCCCACACGTCATTTCAATGAACGCAGCTATAATCGGTCAAAATATATTTTGAGTGAACGCAGCCTTATTCAAACACCGACAGAGAATAAAAACAATAAAATTACCGGCTGTGAGTTATCTCGTCAAATAAATTGTAATTAAGTGGTAAGTACCTTTCGATTTATTATTATTCATAGAGCGTACATCAATAGTTTGTCAACCCGGAAATGTCTTTTCTACTTTTAAATGTTCATAAAATACTTTTTACCGTTTCTAATGACGACATAACCTCAAATATTTTACAATTGACGGGCTCAAAACCCGTTTACGCCGGCGGCCGCAACGTCAAAGCGCGCGTTAATTTTAAATTTTCACTTCGGCAACATTCCCGGACATGATGTACCGTTCTCGAAATGACGATGACGTTTCCGAAATGATGATTATTGTTCTGAAAGTGGTTTATCTTCCGACTTTTATTAATTGTATCTTTTTTTTTACTTTTTTTAGCAATATGGAAACTCCTGATAAAGAAAACAACAAAAAATAAGGTCACAAAAAAAAACTCGAAAAGAATAGTGTGGCTTATTTGCTCCAAAGAGAAAAAGGTAATGTTAGATGATACACGGGCATAATCTGGTAACGACCGCGGTTCCTTCTGTGAGAAAACAAGTAGGAAGAAGAAGCGTACGGAAAAGATAGAGCAAAATCATACTGAAAAATAAAAAAAACAGGCAAAGATAACTTGACGACGACGTCCAAATAAAACGAAAACTTGAGTCATTAAAGAAAAAATTTCAAAGAATAGATGCAAAAGTGACAAATGTACCTAGTCCTAACAAAAAACTTGATGCTTTAATTAAAGAAATCCCCGTACCTCCTGAAGTACGCAAACGCCTTTTATATAGCGAAGTATTGTATACACAATAGCAAGAAAAGGCTGATACTTTTCCGAAAAATTCCATAGAGAGAAAGTCTTTCATAAATGCATCAGTGGAGATAAATTGAGAAAATACAAGTTGCTCCATATGGCCAAGAGGATTTTACCAACCAGACCAAAGGAAAAGAACGATAAATCTATTTTAAAGTTTAATGTAAAATTACGCGAAATTGTTTTAAAGCCAGAAGTCCGTCAAATAAGTGAAAGAGCTGACGCCTAAATTCGCAAAAAAAGACTGAGATTGACTCGTCTCATATGCAACACTACTCAAGGCAAAGCCGTTTTGGGTCGTAGCTTCAAAATCAAAGGATCGAGAAACTTGTTTGTATTGCGCATGAAAATTTTGAGTTAAAAGTTGATAAACTGAAAAATTTGCAAGAATCTAAACACAGATCTATAGAAAAGTTCATGAACATTACACTTGTGATGTTACATCTTACGAATGCATGAATAATTTGTGTGACAAAATGCTATAATCCGGAATTTGAATTAGGTGATAATAGCGAAGATTCTCTAATATATTTTCAATGGAAGTCTATTCAAGAAAAAAAAATTATAAAAGGTGAAAAAAAGTCCCCACTCAAAAGGCAAATATTTTTTGTTACCACGTGTCAGAGAAGTGTCGACGATGATTATGATGAAATTCTTATAACTTTCTTGAGACCTGTGTGTAACAATACCAGAAAACGCAAACTGGAAGTAAAGGATGTTTCTTATATTTTGAGCAAATAATTAGTATTATTCCGACACCAGTATTAAAAAAAGAACAGAATCGAAAGTGTTTACTATTTTGAGAGTGATATTGATGTTTACGAAAAAAATTAAGAATTGTACCTTATTTCGTTTTGTTATGTAAAGTTTTATAAAGTTAACTTATCTTTTAGAAGTAGGTACTTTCTGTGATTATAAGCTAAGTGTAATACTGGACTGTAAACTTAATCTAAAAATTTAATTGCAAGAACTGATTACATAATTAATAGTAGGACTAGGACTTCTAAATATTGTCTGTGATTTGTGAATTTTAACAAAATACTGCATTGTTAGAACTGATTAACGCTAAGAAAAGGTAATTTTATTTTATGTACAAAACTTAGGGTAATATAAATATATAATGTTAATGAAACCGTTCTTTATAATTTAAATAAACCCTTATCTACACCCAATATCAATATTGCCATTCAGTGCACACTCTTGTCATTTCAGGAACGGTTGGTCATATACGGGAACGTTACTAAAATTAAGTTAAATATGTACAATTTCAGTTCTTTTTTTCACAGAAAACATTTAATTGTAATAAAAAATGTCTATTCTGTGCTTATAATGTCAACTTAATCATAAAAGGTATCGATTTTTTTATATTTCTTAAATTATACACATGAAAATAGCAACAAGTGTTCGTTTTTAGATAAAATTATATTTCAAGAAGAGTTTATGTCCATTTTTTAAATTATTTTTTGGATAATATTGATATTTAATATACATATCTTATTTAACAAAGCACGAAAGAACACACTTCTGAATTTTATGACATTTTATCAACTTTAGAAAAACGTTCCCGAAATGATAATTTTCAGCAATAACTCCTTTAAAAAGGAAAATTATAAAAGTAATTAATTCTGTGCTCTGCCCTACCAGTGTTTTTAAATGTGAAGTTAGCGTCAATATACACCGATTATCATCATAATATCTCGCTACCTTGGTGATTTTCAGCCAGTTGATGATGCCTAAGAAGAAATATGCATGTTGTATTTTAAAAAAATGTATATAGTTTATGAATAGAAAAATTTAAATGTAACAAAATAGAACAATTTTTAGCAGTGTAGATAAGTTGCATTTGAATTAAAATTCGAGCACTATTATTAAAGGAACTTTATTAATTATGAAATAAATTAATATAATAACTGAATTTATTTTCTCCTTAATAAATACGAAGCGTTATGGCTATATTATAATTATAATAGAGAAACAGGACAAGTGCTCTGGCTACTCTTCAAATAAGTTGTCAACGACCAAAAATATCAATTGCGAGACAACACAAGTAATGCCTAACTCCAGATATTGTTTATGAAGTCCCACATGTAGATGAAGCAATCACTATTAAAGGTTCTCATAAGTTGTGAAAGGAAATAGACACTTTGCCATTGCTGGAAAACTTTACTCAAAAACCAAAAATAATTTGTACTGTGGATCGCAACTCTCTTATAATTAGCAATATTTTTTTTTTCGCAAGGTCATGGTATTCATAAGTCATCTATAGATATTGAGAGTGAACCAGCACTTGGAAAAATTAAGGTATTGCCAGAAACAGATACTAAGCCATATCTAAATAAACTAGCAGCGCCTTTAGCAGTGAATATTGAAGCAGGACCGTCAAGCAGTTTTAAGAACGATGAAAAATGTGGGTAAAGATGACCAATTTCAAGGTATACCATAAAAAAAAAGGTAAAACAATGCTGTTATGTAAGCCGTGAACACCTTACGATTGGATGGTCTCCATTTTATTAAATTGACAAATATAGAATAATCAAAAATGTTATGACCGCCACGTAGATTACATCTAACGTTTACATTTAAAATTTATAAAACACACTTATTTAAAAGTTTCATATTTTATATCACATCAAACATACTAATATTAATGTGTTATTTTTTTCCTTTTTCTATATATTTATGTCAATATGCTTGCAGAACACTATGGTACTCAATTTCTATACAAAAAAAAAATTGACATCTGTCATAAGAATATTACTACTTGGCAAAGCAAATTTGTCTAAACAAACCTACATACTAATGGTGGAAATTAGTTTTAAAGATTAGTGATTGTCACTATTGTCAGTGGGTTCTCGCAAGAAAAATACAATGGATGACAAGTGCAGATTATTTGCATGTAATCCTTCCAAATTCTTGAATGGTGAAATGAAATGAACAAATAAATGGTGTTCTTTGCTATGGTATTTTGAGAGATTGATGTGAGCCTATTATATTAATATTATTGGGTTCCTTTGCTCAACTTTATAGTTCTTGAATTCAGAAAACCTCCTAACTTAAGCTACTGGATTTAAATCTCAATAAAACCTTTAACTTTTTAACTTTGTGAAGCTATATAAAAAACACAAGATAGTCAACTTGCAAGTGATGAGTTTATTGCATAATCCAATATAACATTAGGGAAAAATACAAGTCCAAAACCTGAACTTTTTTATCTCTTATAAATTAGGAACTTTACAATTGAGGTGAGCTCGAGAAATGAACTTATATGGACTAAAAGACATGTTTAAATGACACTAAAAGTTGAAAAAGACTCCTTCCTCTAAAAAATAACACATCAATATCAATATCATGAGTAAATCCACTCGGATTTACTAAAATATACACAATGACACCAGGTCACGCATTTCTATCACATATATTTCGATTGACATATAAATGTTTTAAAGTACCCACCCGACAATAGTACGGCGAGTAGAAAAACGAGAAGATCTATCTTCTAGTATCACTTTCGGTACTATTTCTTTTATACTTCTATAGTTCTATGAATATGATTAGGAAAGTTCATGCAACATATTTTCAAACAAAGAACTATAGATAAACCGCCAAGACCTTAACCCTCTTAAGTGTACAGTGGGTCATGTATCCACCAGCCAAACAGCATATGTCAGATTCCAGCAAGTCGTCCAAATTTCTATTCGAATTCACGTCTATAACAAATACTATAAAAATCACGGTGGATTTACTCACGAATATTACATGCTGCAGGAATGTTATAGTAGTGAAACTGTTGACAGAATTTAGGAGATTAAAACAATGTCTCTGTACGGCCTTGAGATTTAGTATTTAGATAATATTAATTTATGTAAGACATTATTATATTGTATACTCATTACAATTTCACTGAATTCCGTAAGCTGGATTTTCCTTCATTGAGGTACGAGAAGATAATTGATAGAAGAGCAAAAATAGCATTTATCAATTTCACCATAGATACTGAGACCATAAGTGAGCTATTTTAGTATGATATTCTTGATTATTTTTTGAATAATAATTCTATTTTATATAACATACATTTATGTGAAATAAATTGACTTTCATTATATGAAAACGCAAATACAAATGTAAACATTTTACCATGAATAAATGAGCATAACCTTCATTCATCATCTCATAGTATGCATAGAAGTGTCAACTTCTCGGCAGTTTATCTATAATAGATCATAGAGCATTATGATTTCAAGCTTTCTTTTCCATGTCTCATATGTATTTATTATCAAATATGACACAATTGAAATATGATTTATAGTACAACGCACAAAACTGTGCCACTTTTAATTGCCTGCAAATGACGTGATGCACAGGTTTAACACTCCCTAATCTTTCCTTCTTCTCCCGCGCGTTCCATTTTATGCCATTGCGACGCTTTCGTAATTAACTTCACAGCGGAAGAGTTTCGTGCGTTGTATTATACTTGAACAACACAGAACCAAACATAATTGACCTTCTCATTCTTCTTCCCAATATTCCATATGGATTGCCAGGTAACGCAGCTATAAATTTATATATGGCTACAATAATGAGATATAAGACAAAAACCGCCTAAGAAGGCACCATGCCCTGAGACCTCTTCCATTGGGCGCCCTGCCGCCGGCTGTGGTTCGCGCGCGAAGATTTGTGCTTCTCCTTTTTCTCTCTGTTGACCAACACTTCCTTCTCCTGCCCTTGGCCTCTCGCCTTGCCGATTACGTCGCCCGACCTGGTCGTAGATAATAATAATCGTGATGATAACTAGACATAATTAACTGTTTGTAGAATATGATACACACCAATAAAGAAAAGATTTGAATGCATACTATCTCATAACCATGTCTCCGCGCTGTATCATTGGGTGGGTGGTTATGCTAATAATAACGAACGGACATACATTATAAAACTTTTCTTTAAAACGTGAGTCATACAAGAGTAACTATTAACTATCTAAAATGAAAAGAAATTTTATTGTGTACGGGATGTAAAATAGACATTAAATTAAAATGATTCAATTTGTATTGTTGTGATGTCAAATTATGTCATGGTGAGAAGGTTTACAGTTACGCGCCCTCAGTTGATGTAATTTTGACGTCATAACGATATAAACTGAATCGTTAAAATTTACATAATTAGTTTACAGAATTCCGGCGAAACACATAGACTTTTTATCTTCCACACCATGTCCATGTATTTACTTAACATTATTTCATTATGTTCACTAATCCATTCATTTTTATTCTTTTAAATTGAATGATAAACGCAATTTCATTTCAATATTGAACTGAATCAGTATTGTGAATAATTAATGATTTAGCACTTTTTGTTAATAAGTTGATAGCACTGCTGAGATAGCTGATGAGGTATTACCATTTCTCATGCCATCATAACATTGTACCCGATGTGTGATAGCCAGACAAAGATGATAAACTCATTCAGCATCCGTATTACACAATTATTTGCACTCAACATAACAAGATGTGAGTACACAGATGTTTACAGGTCTCTCATGTAACAGGTGTGGTTTTTCACTTACCTTCGAAGTGTGAGGTTTTCTCATCGTATTTTTATCCAACGTTAGCAAGTTATATAGTTTGAAAAACAAATGTACTGGGGCTTAAATAACCCATCGGTATATGCTTGGGTTCAAACTCTCAATACAGCAATTGAATGTTGATAACTGTACCATCAAGTTACACCACTTCTCAATGACACTATTAAGGATTATACTTTTCAATGTTATTCAACTTTGCTCAATAATTAATTACCGTATAAGAACTGGCTCACTAACAAATAGTATTATTTAACTTTGTACATGTGCATTTAATATAAAAATAAAACTAAACTACACATGAAACTTAACAATTAAAAAGGAATAGATAAAGGAAGTTATATCATAAGGAACAATAATAAAGATAAATGCAACTACAACTGTATAAATTAGGATTCCAACAAATTAGGTTTCTTTTTATTTTCAATTATTTCATGTCGATTTGTTTTGTTGATTTAAATTCTTTACAAATGTGTCATACAGTCCATATCTAACAAATACAGTTTTCAATTACCCTTTGTATTATGTTTATATTGACATCTGCAGTTCTAGCTTGGTAACTACATGGTGCACATCTTGGATTATTAGTTAATTAAGCATTCTCATCGATAAAAATAAATTTTCATAATCACAAATACGCACTTGGCTGGCGGCCTAGCTCGCTTATTCTGTTGCAGTTGCATGTTGGCCTCCCTGCGCGCGCGCGCCACTTCCGGGTTGATGCAAAAGTCGAAACGTCCGCGGCCCGAAGTCGCCGGCGCCGACGCATCGGCTTCCGATTCCGATGAAGATGGTTCCTCCTACAATATTAATTGATTGGATAGTTTTAGATTGTACTTCCAACCTATCCACAGTGAAATTAGTATATTGAAATCAAAACAAATGTAATAATATATTTATAATAAAGAGTGAACTATAAAATATAGAAATAGCTACTGCTCATCTGCATTTCAAAGTGATGTTCGATGACTGATTGATGATGGCAGATGTCTATTAAATGTATAAATAATATAACCTTGAAGGGTTTCTACTAAATGTCTACAACATCGTCATATACAATTATATGTATTTCACTATATTAAATTTTAATAGTGAAATTTTAATATTTATTTTACAAGTATAAAAGTATTAATACGGAACAGCAAATACTAGAGTCAGGTGCATGTTCTACCACATTTTTCACTAAAATAAGCAAGCTCATAAGCCAGCGTCAGTAATCAACACTGGTTACTCTCTTCTAAGGTCAATAACTGTTGAAAAATATGAAATATTCAAATTTTTATTTCAATTAAAAAAAAACATATGAAGCAAACATGTCATATAATGAAATATATTGAAATTAAAATATGTCCATATCTTGTACAGAGTTCTAATGCTGTTTGGACAAAGCCGATCACCTTAGGTTTGTTGTCATTAGTGCGGAGCACCCGAGGCGTCACGAGCGGCCGGCGCGGATCCTCGTCGGCGGCGGGCGCGGGAAGGGCGGCGCCCTCCTCGTCGTATGTGTCGTCATACTCATCCGAATACATATTCTCTTCGTCGCATATCAAACTGTAAAAGTAATATAATTCAGTAGAACAGAGTATAATTTTTTTTAAAGAGAAATTATACAATTAGGTACTAGAATGTTTTCTGTTTTCACAATTGACATTTACCAACTATGAAATAAAATTTATTGAATTAAAAAAGATCTAACAATTTAATACACAAGGTAGACGTAACATACACAAAATTCTAGGTATTTAAAATTTGTGGTATTTTCTGACAAGTGTCATAATAGATATTTAAAGCATGACGTTCTTTTTGCCAAATATTTATAAAATTACAACACCTATCAAAATAAAATGATGAGATTCATTAAAGATATAAAAACTAGGTGTTGTAATATGTTTCAAGTAGAATGTGCCGATGTAGTCATTTAAGCCTTGAATGCTGAAGTATGCAAAAGTTTTTTGCAGTTCCAGTGCATAATCTTTTGTTGTTGTGATTGATCATCGAACTATAATAGTCCATCTGTTGGAGCCTTGTGAAATGGTATTCATGTGTCATGCCAATGTGATGGTATCGATCAAATTAATAAAAGTTTATTAAAATACCGAAAATAGTCAAAAGAGGTCTCTGATAAAACTTACTTATATTTATTGTATATATCTGATTTATTCTTAACCTCCTGGACAGCAGACTTATCATTTAACATGTCTTTCAGGTCCTTATATTTGGACTTCTTCTTTCCTATATGTATCCTAGAAACATCGACATCATCTCTTGTCATAATGTCGAATTCATCACCGTCAAACACATTCAGCCTCTCTATACCAGTCTCTAAGAACTGCTTATCTAAAGGATCCTCAGGAATTATAGGAAGTGATCTATCTACAGATCTTAATGGCTCATCTAAATTATCTTCCAGAATACTATTTATCACTCTAGAGGAATCATATTTGTAATGTCGCAAACATTTCAGTACAAAACCATCACCTAGATCTGGGAAAATGTCTTTCACTTCGCTTATTAAGGAATCCTCTTTTACATTGTCTGGTATTTCATTTTCTGCTGATGTGCTAGGTGATTCTGTATCCTCCTGGTGGCCATTTAGAATTGGATTATTCAGTTCTGAATTTGTGAGTAGCGATTCAGGTATTGTGTCCTCAATCGTTGAATATACAGCTTGTAATATAAAATCAGTCTTTACTGCATCACTGATATGTAGTCAAGGCCACATAATATAAAATATATCATCAAATTGAGTAATACTTATTAGCCACATTAGTTAGTAATACTAATTAGCCACACCAATATTCTATGAAATGTATTTACTATGAAATGTAATTGTTCACTAAAATATGTAATAATTATTGCATTCCTATGGAAGTTTCATGTGTGCAGAATTAAAAGTCAGTATTTTACTGACTTTTAATTGTGCACAAACGTTCCGTAACATATTAATTACTAATTCTGCACAAACCAGCCATAGTATACTGACTTCTAATTTTCTAATCGGATCGGTTTAGAGTCCATTAAATCTAAGAAGTGCCATTTGACAGTTCTGACAAATTGAAGAATAGGGATGGGATCAAAGAAATCGATTACTACAATATCTAAATTTTAAGAAATAATTTTTTGTACATATTTACTAATCGATTACAGTTTTATATAAAATATATAGTAATATAAAATCACACTAGGCAGATTGGTTGTGTAGGTATAAGTAATACGCGTGAATTTGATATAAGTACATTTAAACAGAGGTGAGTGGTGAGGTAAGAATATTTCATTAAAGTTAGTTCCCTTTAGAGATTTCGTACTAGAAATATTGTGGTTATTTACATAGCATGCTGCTTCAGGTTAATATAATAAATATTTGGGTTTTTTTATGGAGACTTGGACATGAGTAATTTTGCCTACAATGATTTATTTAAAATTACATTAAATTACATACATTTTTTTATTCTCAGTTCCCCCAAAAGGTTCAAGAAAGAATAGCTTTTTGTGATAACAAAAAAAAACATAAGGTGTATGAGACACCTGATTTTTTCATTTAAATATATGGTAATAACCAGTATGATAACCTGTATTAATTTTACGTTTACACATAATTAGTATTCAAAAAGTATTGACTATATTTAAAGTCTAAATCATCAAATAAAAAAGTTTAAAATGTTGACTGGATTGAGAAATTAATGCCAAAGTAATTCTAAAAGGATACATATTTGGATAAGCTTGTTTCAACATCTCCAAATCTTCATGTATCGGATAACAACTATGGTAGTCCTTGATCATCAGTTTTTCTGATAAACCATCCATCATCACACCAAGATATTCTTCCACATGATTCTGTATGCTACCCCTGAAAAGCAACATTTTTGAACTTGTTTCATTTGTAACACTCAAATAAACCTTATATATAATTTTTTTCAATACACAATAAACATTTTTCACATAGCGATAGGTTGAATAATTACATCAGTAAACAAAATTCTCGCTAGCACTCGATGACTCATTTAACTCATGATTATTGTGTCGCGGGCGGGCGCAATCTTCGTTATAATAAACCAGCCGACGTTTACAAAGTAAAAATAGTCTTGAAACAACTATAAAACTACTTTATTGTTTCATATATAACATTTGACTTTACCTTAATTTAGACTCAGCCTATAATATATATTCTAATATAGCTCTTGCTTTTCTTCAATATTCAAAAACATTGTAGTAACTAAAAATAAACCATTTTAATTCTGCATCAATTGTATAAATTGTCAGTAATACTTACTCTCCGCTAAATATTGCATTTTTTGACACTGCCAATATCTCCCTGAATATATCTATTATTTCAGCTCTAGCTGTATCTATGTGACTCTGGACTTCGGTATACGTAACACTGGTCTGGTCACCTAACTCCTCCAATTTCTCATATAAATACGGGATTGCATATTCATATAATTGAACTGCACTGAAAAATAAAAATTATTAATATAAAAGTGTAAACTCACATTGTTTACATATATACATACTATGTAACAACTCTCAATAAACATATGCAGTTTTATATTTTGGTTTTTAAACAAAAATTTGTCCAAACAAATTAGTCCAACCCCTATCGAAAAACAGCATAAAATATCTATGTAATCTAAAAAATATCATTGTCGAGTTAGGTTTCAATCACTCTATAGATTGAGCCATGCCCCCACAAGGTTATCATTTCACTGGTCTGCTTTTGATTACAGTCTCGCCCTTACTTCCGATCCAGATTTAGTTTTCAACCCCCATTTGGATTTAGAGCTCAGTATTACTGTCAATTTCGATTTAGGTGCCACTCTCAATCCAGATTTTTGTTCTAGTGCCAAAACTGATTTCGGTCTCAGTCAAGCCCTATCTCATTCACACTCCCTATCCCAATCTCGATTTAATTTTCGCCTTTGTTTCATTCAATTATAATCGAATTATCTTGAAGGAATTCATAAACTAGCATACACCAAAAACTGCCACTGAACTATACGAAACAAACTCAATTGTTAAAAGAACTCGTGCGCTACCTATTGCTCTCGCTATGCCAGAGACTTTCGAGTAAGAGTCGACAACAACTGTACAAAATTACAAACACAATTTAGATTGAATTTTTTTTATCAAAAACCTTCACGGGCGCACACACCAGAACCAAAAATGAACAAAAAGTGTTATTTTATATACAATATGATGACTTTCCAATATTCTTATAATAAAAACTAATAGGAAATTTACCTTAAAACAAAGCCTCTTTTCTTCAAAATATCCACCGACTTCGGATACAATTCACAGAATATCCTTATTGTCAAAACAGTATCTAATAAATGTATAACTAGATCTTTTAAAATACTAAATGTCAGTTTCTCGTTATCATTGGTTGAGCTTTGAGAAGGCCTCCTAATTTCACTGAAACCTTTGAAGGTTTCTGATAAGTTTGGTGGTTCTGTTGTATCATAGTGTTTATTAACCTGTAGTATTATGTATTTGAATGCCTGTAAATAGAGAATACATTCATTATTTGATGAGAAAAATACATTTGAATGTTCTTCACATAAAAAGCCTTTACAAATTATTATCGGGCTAGTGATCCATTGTAAGATATAGGCCTTTCTGAAAATGATGTGCTGCAATCGTCACATCAGTCAGGCAATATACAGCATGTGAACTTTCATGTTTCCATCAATGTATTTTTACTTTTTGGTATAGAAATTAAGTTGGATAACCATCAATGCTTCCACCTACCATTATTGAAGCGCATTAATCATAGTTACCACATGCAAATGATATTTCAAACACACATACAGCTGTCTGATCATACTAAACAACTTTTGAGAAGTCAAGTCCTTGTCAACTTGATAAGTAAATACCCTCACCAAGCTTCTTTTACAAAAACACTACATTTAGCCACATCAAGTATCACATACACTGACTGGTTTGACATCCACAGGGGAGTAAGACGGATGTGTTGCTTTACTGTGGCTATACAACCTATTATGGATAACTGTCTGTATGATTTGAAAGAATATGAGCGTAGGCTAAGGATGGATGAGCTATTTGTCAAATGTGTCCTGTATGCCGACAATAAAGTAATTGGCATGCGAGCTGTAGGACACAGTAACAAAAATGAATGATTCTGTTAAGAAAAGAGGTATGAAAGTAAATTTTAGTTGGTATTAATAGTAAATAATAGAAAGTGAGAGAGTCGAACGAGTAAGTGTTTGAATACTTGGGTAGTCTTTTTACAAATGATGGTAAACATGACAGAGATATTGAAAGGAAAGTGAATGCGGGAAATAAAGTGAATGGGGTGTTGCTTGACATTAAGAATAGAAAAGTGTCTCATGATATAGAAAAGTGTCTCATGATATGTTTGGTAGTGAAAGCTAGGTATGACAGAAGAAAAATAGAACTAGGATCAATGCAGTGGAGATGCCATCGCTGTGTAGTATGTGTAGTGCCTCAGAAAGATAGATATAGAAACAGTGGTGTCAGAGAGCAGTGTGGTTTGAAGGAAGACGTAGTGACTAGAGTGAAGAGGTATGTTGCAGTGGTGAAGCCATCTGGAAACAATGAATGAAAGTAGACTGACAAAACAAATCTATGGAGTGAATGTGTGTGATGGAAAGATCAGCAAGGGTCGTCCTAGAAAATTCTAGGCAGACTACATTGGTGGCATATTAAAAAAAACTGACAAAAAGCATGTCAGACTATGCTCACTGTAGGGTTCCGAAGCTGTTACTACAAAGAAATGCATTACAGATGAAAAAAAACTACATTGTTACATTTTTTTCCATATTTTCTACATATAATAAGTATTAGCACTGTAGTCACCTATCATTAGAGAAACTAGTGGGTCTGTCGAACACTACTCTTAGATTAGTGTAAATTAAAAAGTACCAATAAAAGAGCTTATCATCATGGCACTTATGTCCTTTTGTTGAGAAACACAGGTTTACTGGAATAACTCAAAAACAGTATATCCGATCATGTTCAAAATAATTTTAGTTGAAAGTATTTATTAAATGTTAGCTTTGTTTTTTTTCATATTTTTTCATTTACAATTTAAAAACTAAAAAAAACTATGCTATTTTTGGAGCAATTATTTACCAAAATATTCTCCTAATGAAAAAAATTGATTAGAAACATAATTTTTTTTTTATTGTCGAAATATGTCCCACATATTGATGTTTGCTGGAAAAGATTATTTTCAGCTTCTGTTACATGTATGAAGTGACCCTCCTAGAAATAATTTGTTATTTAACTACTAAACTAAATAGTGGCTTATACAAAACACCTATACTATAAATTTCATCAATATACATCTTGTAGTTTTGAGTAAAATATCTGTGGTATAAGGACGAACGGATGGACAGAATGAAACTATATGGGTTTGGTTTTAGCCATTTTGGGTCGGAACCAAAGAAAAGGCCAAATTTTAAGCATCTGAAACCAACGAGCTTGCATGAAAACATAGATGGATGTCATTAAGGCAAGAGTGATATGCTAAGATCATACCATATGGAAATCTATAGTCTTTGCCTACCCTTCTGGGCAATAGGCCAGGATTCATGTTATTTATATTATTATTATTAAGTATCAACTAATGCACGATTTTATGAATTAAATTATTTCATAAAATGAAGCAATAGGCATCTCTCATCCCACTGTGCAGACAGCAATTTCATTTTGCATATTCGACAAAAAGCTAGTAGTTCATGAATATTTATGCGAGTTAGGTATGGTGTCATGTCTATAAGGCTTTTGAAGTAGACGCTAATTTGAGTTACATCATTTAAGGTAGCATAACTGGACTACTCATACATTGAATCAGATTTTAAAAAATTTAGGTAATCCAAAAGTGCAAGTCCCATAAGACTCATACAAAAATAGAAAAATTGTAACATAAAAAAAATTAAAACTGCCTTCAAAAACCTATTTGAATACTTTTTTTAAAGGAACTTCAAAAAGAACTAATCAGTAGTTTTTGGAGCTGGTTCCAACTAAAGATAAATCAGAAACAGTTGTGTTTCTTCAAAGATCTCTTTTGTATTTGAATATTTAACATTTCATCTTCATGTTTATATGTTATATGCTCTTTTGCTTTGCTTTAGTTGAAACCATGTGAAAATCTGTAGTCTCTACCATCATTCTAGGAAATTGGCATTAAAATTATAATGTGAGTGAAAACAGACCAATTGTAAGGTAATTTCTCTGCCTGTTTTTACTTTGCTCTTTAACATTAACATGCAATTGATTTTTTTGAATAAAATTTACTGTTGTTTCGAATTAGCTTCTATGATGGTGACAATTCGAAATGGTTAGCTTCAAATAGCACCTTAATCCTCTATAATCACAAAATATATTGATGGACTTTATAGTATTTGATTTGTCTTCGTAGGTTTTAAGTGTTGGGGGGGGAAACAAATCCTTATAAAGTTTATATGGTTTTTGTTATCGAATTATAATTAAATACAACAGTGAAATATTCATATACATATATAATGTTACTCTTTGAATTAATTTATAAAATATGATATTTATATAAAATTGTTACAATCCTGATACTCCCTCTTATAACAACTGATAATCTGATCATAAATATATGTGATTTTTTAAATTATAAATTTGAAATAATAATCTTGATAATAAATATAAAATAACAAAGTGAACGTGGATGTACATATATAGGATGAAGGAAAAGTTTTTTAAATTTCATATAAAAATTCAAAATAATCTTTCAGCATATTTAATTATAAATATGTATGTCATTTTGTAGGTAATGACATAATCCCATTGCTGTAGAAATTTTGGGACTTCTGATCAAAAAAGTTTTGTCAGTGCTCTCATGATGTTAACCTAACACTACCTAAAGAATTCTGAATAGATCCAAACCAAACAAGTATCTGGTGTCTTTGTTTGGTTTCCAGGTGTTAATTAATTATACAACAAATAAATTTTGTATGCAGGCCAGGGCTATGTGATGGGTGCATTAATATTTCCCCAACCAAACTCTCAATATTTGCTAAATGGTTAAAGATGTATGTGGTCTGGCTTTATCACAGTGGAAAATCACACCCTTTCGGTTGATGAACTCAGACTGTTTATTATCTACTTATTGCTTGAATCTCATCAGCTGTTGGTTGTAGAGATCCTAATTGATGGTTTTACCTGGCGGTTAAAAGGTCATAATGAATAATGCCCTTTCAATCCCATCATACATAATAGCATCAACTTATTGAGAGTTAGTCCGGATTTCACTATAGTCTGTACAGCTTACTTGCTTTTTGACCATGATCTTTTTCACACGTTCTTGCCATAAGTAATCCATTTTTCTTCATCAGTGTTTTTCCAAAATGGTTCGATTTCATTATGTTTCAATAAAGAATTGCAAATGAATATACAATTCACTAAATTTCTTTCAGTGAGCTCTTGTGATACCCAAGTATCAAACTTTTTTGGTATATCCAGCTTTTTTCAAATGGGTTAAAACTGTTTTGTTGTCAATTCCCAGCTCTTCAGATTTGTCTTAAGAACCAATATGCCCGTTCTAATATACTTTTTCCAAAATGGCATAGAATTCATCCACAACAGTTCAACTGAATCTTTGACATCAAAATTACCAGACTGAAAATGCTTGAACTAGTTTTGTGCTACTCTCACCAACACTCTTATTAGGTTCATAAACATCATAATTTTTTTTCACTGCTTGTGTCGTATTTTTTTCCTTTTTTGTAATAAAACTTCAAAATGTATCAAATTTCCACATTAGATTCTCTCATTTTTGTGGACAGAAAAACAATAGAAAATTAATGACCCCATTTTTACTTTTCTTATTTTTAAAATGTCGTCTATTTATTGGTATCAAAACTAGCCATATATAATTAGCACAACCAGAAATTTTATTTCAATTTTTTACTTATGAAATATGAAAAAAAAATTTTCTCAACCTAATGTATATCAATAATCTCTTTATTACTTACTTATACTTATTTCTTTTCATTTCTATACTAATTTATGTTCAGATTTCATTTCCCCTACTGTCGGGGCATACCCACCCCCCCCCATAATCTCTATTTTTTGATCAGGTTAATTGATTAGGTTGACCTTTAAACCCTCAATTCTGGAGGTGGACTTTGGGGGCTGCTAACGACCGTCGTCACTAATGTGGTGACAACGTCCGTCACTAATGTGGTGACAACGTCCGACACTGATGGCTTGAACTTAACAACGATTCTCCAAGGTATAGAATAGGTAGTTTAACATAAATTAAAAACTAATCACTCAATTCAACTGACTACTTCATGATGATGAATACCCAGTCACCATTACTTTTATGGATTGGAAAAAAACTCCAAAGAGGCAGAGTTTAAGTGACCTTATGTGTATTTTCATTTACCATTTCTAGGTTAAAAAAAAATAATTAAAAATCATACATCTCGATGTGTCAAAAATATATAAATAAAGGTATTACATACTTTTAGTGATAAACAATTAAGTGTACCTCTTTGGTAAAAGCAATTGCACCTTCCAGATCATCTAAATATTTTGGTTGCAGTGTGAAGACGCTTGTGATAATTTTCTCCACATGCTCTCTATTGTTTATGCCATATATGAGTCCTATATCCCATAATATTGGCACGGTCAAAACAAAATTGTCATAGATTAAATCCTTCATAAATTCTTTACTCATCCAATGTTTCTAAAATAAATTAATAAAAAATGCTTTAAAAATAAATATTGACATTTAACATTTGACTTTTCAAACCCTTTCAAATTAAATAATTTAAATTTTCTTGTATTAACATATGTTACATTTATTTATGTTTTAAAAAAATTGTTTTGTTTTATACAAAAACAGTATAAACATAAAAACCAGAAACAAAAAAGATAAGTAATTTATAATTATACTGCTCTACTAGGAATAAAACTTATCAAGTCTAATTTGGAGCAAATATTTTCTTAGTTACCCGATTGTCACTGTTAATGAATACACATTGTTACTCAAAATCTTAATATGTCAGCAAAATAAAGAGTAAAAAACTAGTGAATATATGTCATTAGATGAATGTTTAACTTGTATATTTAATTATTATAGTAAAAAATTTAAAATGAAAATGTCTACAATAATTCCCATTTCAGAAATACAAATGAAAATTGTTGATTATTCTATATTTAGAATAATCATCTGGTATTCCAGAGATAAATAAAACTTATGAATTGATAGTTTCTTGGTGGTCTAACATTTATGAGACATATTTTTTGACAAACATTTGTTCCCAAAAATAAAGTATCAGAACATACTAACCTTGCTCTCTTTATTTGTGATAAGCCTACTAAATACTATTAGGATGTATTTTCTAATTTCATTATACATATTCCTAACTTTTCTATCGTCATGAGAAGGCATGTAAGGTGGGTCCGCTTCTTGCAAGAATGAGACTAGCATGTCCATACATTCTGGATGATAGACTATTGTACTCCAGAAACTGAAATATAAGCTTAGTGAATGAATTGTTAAAAATATTTCAAATTGATTTAATAAATGAAATGGGCGTTTCTCTGTAAACTGGGCAACTCATTCTAATGAAACTGTCTAAGCTACTTTTTTGCTCATAATATAATAAATTTTCTTTAGGATATAAGTATTTGTCTATATATTAATATACATAAGATGAACCACAAATATTCCCATTACTTTATGAAATATTAAGTATTTTCTGAAAAAAATATACAGGGGACTGTTGCCAAAGCCAGGGGACTGTGAACTTAAATAAAATATACAATTTTAGTAGTGAAATTAAACGTTTTATTATTACCATAAACTTTGGAGCTTAAAAATTAAGTAACTGAAAAATAAAGAATCAACTAGGTACTTATCTTTCTGTAGCATTGTACTTAGCACTATAATCTTAATATTTACTTGTAACATTGTACTTAGCACTGTAATCTTAATATTTACTTTATTAAATCACATATTTGAAAATACTTTTAGTACTTTGAATTAAACTTACACTACAGAATCAGTCTCAAAAATATTTAGTAATTTATAAATATAACGCAAAATAATAAATATTGTACTTAAAGTCTTATTTTTTCTCGAAAACATCTACAGGTAAATCAAACTTATAAAATATTCTATTGCCTTTTAAAACTATGTTTGGATTAGACAGCTTCTGTACCACTTGGTCCATTGTAATGTCTGACACATCATCAGCATCGTATCTAAATAATTGGCCTTTATTATCACAGAGCTTTAGGAATGTGACCCGGACTTCGCCATCTTCTTCATCAATCTTGTCAATTATGCTCACATATCTATATTCCATATTTGTTTTGCCAAGCAATTTCACAACAATATAATCTCCAGTTTTGAATGCTCTTACTACAGCAGAACTAGGTCCAGCCTCATTGTCAGATTCTGAATCAGTGTACACATCTTCTACATTAAGTTTTGGCTTGTCTTCATAAATTATTTTTCCGATATTAAAGTGCACACAATAATCATTGTCGCAAAAACAGCTTAAAGTTTTCATCACTATTTCAGTAGAATTTGATTTTATTCCCATTGGATTAAAGAATTTTCCAGTGATTTGATGGACTTTGAGGGTGCCAATGAAAGTTTTCATTTCGGTTACTTCTCGATCGATTTCAGTGCTCATTTCTTCAATTGCTTCATGTGGTTGTTCACGCCATAACTTATATTTATCAACTATCTTACCAGCAACCATTTTTGTTAAAAGTCTTTTCTCTTTTACGGTCTTCATCTCTGAAAAATTATCTTCTATTTGTTGTTTTAGTACTTCACCGAAAAGAGCTTTTTTACAAGATCTTTTCTTGATTCTGGATTGTCTGCCATTTTTTGTAATTTTGTATTTGGTGTATCTGTAGGCTTTGGAATTGTACTCTTTAATCGCGATAAACATTTTTTATACTTTAATACTTTCCTCTTCAGTTCTTTAATTTCTTCATCTCTTTTCTTTTTAATTCTATATCTAAGCATTTTTTCTTTATTTTTATTATTTCTTACAACAACTTCAGGTACCATTTGACATGAAGCAGATGCGTCAGAATCTGGAGTATTTTCTTTAATAAATGAGTTAGTAATGTTTGCTAATACTTTTTCTTATATACTTGGTGCAGTGCACTTTCCATTTCTTTTTAGCGTCCCGGTGTTCTCGTGGAGTCATATTCTCAACTAGCTTCTAGTTCCTTTTTCTTTCTTCTTAAGGTACTTAAGACGTTTTTCTCTAAGTTCTTCCCTTTTCTGAGGATCGTTTTTAATCTTCGATATCGCTTTCGCTCTGCTTCCTTTTTTTGTAGAATCTCTTCTTTAGTTTTTTTTTTCTTTGGCGCCATTTCCTAATCTAAAACAATAGCATATATCTTAGAGGCTGTAAGTATTACGTTGGTATTTTTGTAATTATGAATAAGTTTGTAGACTTAAGTAATAAGTTTGGAATATTTTTAAATAAACTTTACTTACACTGTATTCAACATAGAATGACTTATAAATATGAAACATTTTGTCAAAAATATGCTAAGCAAACCCTCCGTTCCTATAATGCTTACGTAATACTTGAATTGCTTCTTAGACAGTCCCCTGGGTGCAGAAACAGTCCCCTGTCTTGTAAAGAGACAGGGGACTGTTGCCAGGGGACTGTTTAATTTGGTTTCATTGAAGACTAGTCCAAAATGTAATTGAACTATGCTATTTAACTGCACATAGGAAATATGCATTTATTGTACCAATTTAAATATTTGAAAGAATCATTAAAATACATAAATAGAAATTTAAAAATCCTTACCAGTGGACTGTTGGCTTTGAGGTTACAGCGGGTTCCACGGAAGGACGCCACACACTACTAAATAAGATGGCGTCCGAGCCATCATGGCGGCAACAGCAAACTTCAGACTTGTTACGTTTCGTTACGCAGAAAAGGCGTTGTTTAACCTTTAGGTTACGTGACACCTAATTTAAAATATAGTCAGGGAACTGTTCTCAAAATGCGAAGACAAAGTTTCATTGTTTTTGAATTGTAAAATAATATTTATGCAAAATAAATGGGTCTCATGAACAAACAAACAGTATTGATATAACAATATATTAATTACATTAATTGCAATAAATACTGTCTCGAATAATTTAGTTTGAAGTAACTAAACAGCTTTGGTGACATGCCAGGGGACTGGTTTTGAAGAACTATAAAACGTTTTTAATATAATAAAGTTTATTTTTATGGATTTTTAATTTTGTGCAGCGGTAGATTAAGGTATTGATTTTTGGAATTACTTACGAAATATTTACGATATCTATTTTTTTAAACAAAATCAGCCTGGGACAATGAGTTGCCCAGTTTACAGAGAAACGCCCAAATAAAGATAGTTCCTTAATAATAAGTTATGATGATAATAGCTTTAGCACACTTTTAATGTCATTAATTTTGAAACAGAACCATTAAAGATTACATCTCTATATTAAAATTTAGTTCCATTACATTTTTTCAGTATACTAAATACATTTTTTTATTTATTAGTCTCATACAACCAAACATTCTGAAATTGTTCTTATTCTTTCTTTTTACTGATTGAACATTTCTTTCTAAGCTAATTACACCAGTGCTATTGATATACAAGTATTTCTTAGGTCTATTTGCTGTAACAGTTCTATTAGATTTAACATTGTACAAGAATGCAGATTAAAAAAAGTGTAAACAAATTCAGATTTAGTACTTAATATCATATAATTAGCTAATGTGACTACAATTATGCAATATAATATACCAATTATGTTCCATAGCTAACAACCACTTCAAGTCTTCAAGATATTTTTGCATTTTACTTTTCCATGTGTCTAATGAACCTAATACCAAATTTGTGCCTGAAGGAGGTCGTTCATATATGCAAAATTGTTTCTTCTCCACCCAAAATGAATCCTGTTTACAAACAATATAAATTAGATATTTTGTAAATATTTACATTTAACTAAAATGAAATTTATAATTGATAAGGATTTAGAAATGAATTTTAGTTTTGGAATCAATTTTTTTAACGCAAATTGTTATACAGCAACACCTGTAAATTAAAGTAATATGACACTATAGAAATGGCATTTATAACATTAATGTGGATGTCAAGTTAGCAAATAGGATGATTGTTCATCAAAGTAATCAAGTTAATTATTCTGTTGCATAAGCAAAAGCAATGTGCATTCTCAAATAAAATACAATGTCCTATTTTTCATCATGTAGTTGTATAATTTAAGTGAAACTCCGAATTTCGATTTGACTAATTACAATTAAAACATTGCAAATGCTATATGTTACAGCTTCTAGTATGGTGTCATTTTGATATTTATTACAGTTTTCATATATTGTCAAGATTATTTTCAATCTGAACTAAGTTTTATATTATTAAATATATAAATTAAAAAAAAACTTAAGAGTACAAGCTTACCAATGCTTTAACCTGCTGTAGAACTCCATTATTGTTTATCTCCACGATAAGTTCTTCTATGGGTAAATTGTTGGGATTCTGGAAATAATTTCACAAACATGGAAGTAACATATAAAAAAAAAGAATAAAACAATAATGTAATACATACTGATATAGTACGTTTGTCAGTCATGTTTCCTTTAAAATATTAAACACATTAATTTACACTGAAAAGAAAATTACTGTAAACCTATACAGTCATATGCGTTAAAAGTAATTAGTTAAGACGTGCCACAGACGCTGATGGCCTGTTTTATATTGCTAGCCTCAATATAATAACCAACACGACAAAACCCAACAACTAAAATTGGCTAAAACAGATACAAAACTGATTGATTGACTAATCGTGCCGTCAAATTGACAATCAATGAGAATAACTATAATGTGGGTCACAGACATTATAGTTTGTCGGAGAGATCGATCTGTGCAGATATGCCTGCTCAGGTATACCGGAAAGTGAGTAGGAATAGACCTGTGCAGCTTTATTAAACCTTTGCAGGCGACCGGCGCAAGATTGAAAATTAATTATTTCGAGTAACGTGTGCGTGTTTGTGTGTACTCCGGTGGTCTACGCAGGTTGCGTTTTCTAATATTTCTCTCGGACAGTCGTCTCTTCGCCCTTATTGTATTTCCACGAATGCAGCGCAATTCAATACTTGAAAATGGCGCCACCAGGCGCTACAAAAGTACTTGGAAATTTTATCGAAATTAATAACAGTCATCCATGTCTTTGGCAAATCAAAAACCAAAAATACCATGATCGAGACAAAAAAGAAGCTGCTGATAAATTGCTCATACATAAATTGAAATAAATTGAGCCAGAAGCGAACAAAACAGTAGTTATGAGAAAGGTCAATAATTAGAAAAGCAATATTAAGAAGAAAAAGAGGAAATATGAACAATCTTTGATGTCTGGGGCATCTGCTGATGATGTGTATTGAATTAAATTGTGGTACTATGATTCATTCAATTTCGTTCAAGACCAATGCACTATCTAGGAATTTTCATCCAACTTAGATAGTGATGACGAAAATAGTTTTGAGGTAAGTAAAATATTTTATACTTTATAATATATTTTTTTATTGAATTGAATACATAAAACACATTATTATTTAGTATTTACTTTCATTTTAAATTACACCAAAGCTTATATTATAAATTTTTATAGCTATTTAGAACTACTTCTCTCGCCTAATTTAATTTACATGATCATCTTGCCATGGTACTCTTTCCTCTTGATTGAAATAATTCATAAAATTTTCTCGAACAATCTTCGCGTTGTTCAAAGTATTTCCTGAGTTTTTTCTTTCTAAGTATTCCGTGGTATATTTTGTATATTTTATCCTTCAAAAATTATAGCCCCGTTTTCAGAATTTTCTTGATAGAAACATTTGCGAGGCACGTAAGACTTTTCAGAGTGTTCAATCAAAAAATTATGTAATGCACAGGACGCTTTATTGATACTTTTAAATGATGATTTAAAGGATGATGATATCTTATACTTGAAAAATGCAGCGGCAAAGTGTTTCTTTTTTGCTAAAAAGAATGTTATGACAGGACAACAACTATTACAAGATTCAGTACAATATATAACAACCGGATGTGATGCTTTGGACACAGCCTTACATGGCGGTTTTCTAATTGGAAAAATAAGTGAAATATATGGTGAAAGCAGTTCAGGAAAAACATAAATAGCAATCCAAACAACAGTACATAATTGGAGAAATGGAGTTATTTATATCTGTACAAAAGAATTGTTCCAAACTAAAAGATTTTATCAAATAGAAAATACATGTTTAATTTTAATAAAAGTATTGACTATGGTGAAAATATACTTGTTGAGTTTGTCACAAAAGTTAGTGAAATAATTTCATGTGTTTCTTATCGTCTGCCATCTTTTTTAAAAACAAAGAAAGCATATCGATAACTACTTTATCGATATTTTCGGGTTCTAAATTAATACAAATATAAAATATACGAAATCTTGATGCCAGTATCCCGAAAGCGTTTTCAACAATGCCCTTGGCGCCCGATAATTTGTAATTCAGGATTTTTCTTGCGCGCGATGTTAAATCTGCCTGCTGAAACGGTTCTGTCATATCGGGGCGTAATGGAAACGCCTTGTCTGCCACAAATACAAGTGGTAAATTTCTGTTACTTCCTGTTATCGTTGTACTGCTTGGAATATGTAAATCACTATTCGTCAATTTTTCGAAAAATATAGTATTTTGTATGGTCCTCTATAATTATAAAAATATGGGTGCGTGTACTTATGTACGAGCGTGAGAAGTTATATTTCTTTGGCAACACTTAAAAATAATTTTTAATTGCATACAAATAATTAATGACAATAATTGATAATTAATTATTGATTAATAAATAATGAATTACATTAATTAATTTAATAATAAATTTAAAAATCAAATTTAAGGTTATTCATTTTTTAAATATTTATTATTTTTTTAATTTAATATTCACTTTTAATTTTTATCAACAAGTTTTCATTAAATTTGTTCATTTCTTTTTATAGACATTTATTATTTATTAAATTTAATAATAAATATTAAAAAATAATCTTTTTAACTTGATGTTCGTTTTTAATTTATATCATAATTTTTTTATTAAATGTTTTATTAAATTTATTTATTTATTTTGTAAATATTAAATAACTAATAATAAATATTTAATATCAATAATATTTTGTATTATTCTATTAAATAATAATATTGTACTTTGTGTCAATAAATAATACATACTCAATTACTTCAGAGCACTTAAAAAAGTATATAAGCACAATTTTTTTCACTAATTACGAATAACATAAACTTGGCGCACGAAGGGATCGAACCCGCGACCTTCTCGTTATTAGCACGACGCTCTAACCAACTGAGCTAATAGGCCATTAATAAACATGTCAATTTTTAATATTTAAAAAAAAACAAGTAAATGTTTAATAAAGTGATGCGGCGTATCTTAAAATTTAATTCTCATAATGTTTTCAAAACGCGCCTAAAAAGTACAATTTCAAAAAATCGATCCACTATTAGCCAGTGGAACAATCGCTATGTGCTTCCCATCTATTGCTCTAAGACAATAAGGAAAATTCCATCGTTCTTCATACATCTTTACTATTTCTTTCCATTTTTCTTCAGATTTAGAAAATTGAAAGACAAAAACAACAGCAATATATTTTATATAGAATAAGTAGCTAGTTTTTGAGCTAGAACACATGAATCAAAATTATTTGTTGAGACAATACTGAAGATTCTTCAACTGCCGATCAACAATATTCATCTAACAATGTATCTACAGACAAACGCGGCTCGATCAACATCGTCAGATAATAATTCATTTGCCCACCAAACCTGGTAAAACAAAAAGAAAAGATTAAAGCATGGTAAATGAAGTATTGGAGATCACTATAAGGTCCCTGTTCAATTTTAACAGAAGATAGCTGTGATATTATTAGCAAAATGTGGCGATGAAATTGAGGCGAAAGAAATATTAGTCGCAGAAAAACTTATTAATGATTTACTTTTCAAGCAGAAATAGAACACCTCACCGCGAACATGCTTATATTAATATGAGAGATATTTTGAGACAAAATCAACGAAGCGTTCCTGCTCAACATTATCGACAATAATTTTTTTTTTTTTGTTTCCTTTGCGACGAGGAGGAGGTAAAAATGTCTATCCCGCACACCCTCGCGCCCGTACGCGTGGGTAGTGTGGGACTGAAACCCACTCAAAAATTCTCCTGAAAGTGAAGTAATTGATCGGCTATGCTATTTAGTCGGTCGAGACGAGTCAGATGACAAGTCAGACGACTTTGATAGCTTCACCGAGTGCGGCCGGACGGCACATGCGAGTGCCGACGGCGCGTGACATGCGCGGACGACGCCTGGTGGAAGTCGTCTCGGCATAGGATGTCGCAGGAAACCGTCACGGGTCGGTTCCTTCCCACCGGCCGGAGGCGGTTAGCGGCGGCCGGGTGGAGTAGGAGCTTAGGTCGATGACCTGACTAACGGATAGACCTACTCTAAGTCAGTCATGCGTGTCGTTGACGTCATTAAGCCAACTGCCGCTGTAAGAGCGTCAGGTGGATCGGTAAGTACGTTTCGTGGCCTACGGATAAGGTGGGATGCGGCGGTTGATAGTCAACCGCCGCGCGTAGAGCGCATTGGGATGTGATCCCGCGATGTCGAAGAATCGCTTCGATGCGTCCTTCATATATTTGGAAATAGTGGGAGTTCTAAGTCCCTATGAGAATTGAATTACGAACACAACAATGTGCATCCGTTGCGGCTCTACAGAATTTATTCTGTATTACCTGTAGTCTGTAGTGCTTTTGAGCGGCGTGAGCGAAGACGGAGACGCGTATGTCATCACCGTCCTAATGCACATTTTGTATATGGTACGTTTATTACGTCTAGATAGTTTACTTTTTCTACCGAGCACGGCCCCGAGCCTTGCTTTGTAGAAAAGTGCAGTATTTCTAACACGCTCGATATGATCTCGGAAGTGTAGATTTTTATCGAGCGTGACTCCTAAGTATTTGTAGTTACGTTGCCACGGAATGATCGCATCCAACATTTTAAGATTGGGAGTGTTTTTGTCGACAATGAGTCGACTCCTAATCTTACCATACTTGAATTGTATGGCTGCTGATTTGTCGGGGTTTACTTCTATCCTCCACTTCCGGAACCATTGACCTAGCTCGTTAATGGCCCTCTGGAGGGGGAGGAGGGTGAATCGGGTGCTCTTATTCCTATTTCCGTAAAAGAGCGCGGTATCGTCCGCGAATAACGCGAGTTGGACGCCAGACGACGACGGTCGCGGTATCGACAATAAGTGTTGTCCTCTCCTACTTCCAATAGGACATAAACCCCTGTACATTTTGTTTCTTCCGGAAGTCCTAGACCACCCTGCTTCCCATTTCCTACCAGTCGATATTCAGAGTATCTTTCTCAATCATTTCAAACTAACCACCTATTCCACAGTCCCCAAGGCAATCCCCTCTACACAAATGCAAACACCTACAATTCCGGAAAAGCAGCCCGGTCAAACAGAGGTAGTTCTATCGATTCCAAATTCAGCAGCAACATTCCTTAATAATTTCATTGTTGATGATAAATATTTGTTCCCGACAGTTAGGTTTTTGTAGTTTTATAATTAAAATTGAAATGTTTTCGATAAATATCAATTGTAATAAATAACAGTGTTCTAATTACTCAACTTTAAACAATCTCTTCTAAGAACTTTATACACGGCGTCACATGTTTCAGGAGCAGTTTTTCCAAGCGCCTGAGGTGAAATAATTGCTGAAAATTTTAGATTCTCATAACTTCTGCCATTTGCGAGAAATGTCAACGTAATTGATAATCTTTCATACGTAGTAATACTGTTTCTCATAACGGTGTCTTTTTTTATCATAAGAGTAACCATTGCAAGTAATTTAATGTGTTTTCTCGTTAATTCGGAGATAGTTTTTAAAATTTTCTGGTTCAAATTTAATTCATTCAATTGACTATATATTTTTCTTTTCAATAACCAATGCTTACTCAACTTTTTTCGTTTCCTTTTGTATCTTTTATCTTCAAAATTAAATTAATACCTAACAATGCCATTGCGTTATCGTCTGTAATCGATGCCATCGCAAAGAGAACTGAAGACCGCACCGATACATCGGAACGTCCCCATACACGCTAACGACGTTCGGTTGACCTGCGCAGACTAACCTACACAAGTAATCTTTCCGGTAGACCGTAACATGTATGGCTTACTTAGGACCGTTTTGAAACTAACTAAATGTGGTTAGAACAATCGGCATTATAATAGTTAAATGCGTATAAGTAGAAATATTTAAAAATGGCAAACAAAAATTTTTTTTTGCAAAAAACTTCGTGAAGTGTAGTTGGGTTTAATTAAAAGTACATGGTAGGTCTACAGAAAAGAATATCTTAAAATTAATAATAAAATACTATTTGGTAATAAACACTTAATAACAATAAAGATCGGACATAGTTTTATGTGAATCTCATTCATACGGAGAAAAGGTTGGGATATTAGTAATTTCTAAATTTCAAAAGTTAAAATAAATATTAGGTAGAGAAAAATTTTTTATATTTTTTACACAAAATAAAAAAAAACGCGTAGCACTCGGGGACTGCCGCGGTAAAGCTATTGCATAGCGTTTTTTTATCAACTTATACAATTATAATTATTTATTTATCTATGCAGTATTTTTTTTCTTTGATATTAATTCAAGTTTTTCATCACTTTCTTCATTAATAAATGCACTTTGTTTATTCATATTTAAACACTTTATACACAAATTTTACGCGTATAGCTATTCACCAGCAACTGCTATTCACTGTTGTACATAGGTACACCTATGTATACATATATATCTACATGTATTCTTACAGGTCACATGCAGTGAGTGTGGCATTATAAAGATATGATAGATACCTATACACTTATATACTTTCTCACAAACAGCTGCTTACGTATTCGTCCGATTTCGGAGCAGCTCGTCTCGATCCGTGCGAGCTTCGTACAGTCGTACCATACAGCCGTACACATTAAGCGAACGCTCGGCCGAACTAGATGGTAGGCGGAGTGGGGGGTGTTAGGTTTTATTTTCGTTACAGAATTTGTTGATTCGGTCGCCGCGCTCAAAGCCCGCAATAAAAGCTATGCAATAGCTTAAAAAATCATCATATTATATTTACATTAATATATGTATATATGCCAATTTATACAACAACTTCTTGCCATTTTGTAGGTAGTGACATAATCTCAATGCTGTAAAATTTTAGGACTTTTGATTAAAAAACTCTAATAAACTAATACTACCTAAAGAATTTTGAAGAGACTGAAATAAATGAATTCTGAGGGTGCAATGTTAAGAATATATGATGAATGCAATAACACTTCCGAACCAATTTTTCTCAATATTTGTTGAATGGCTAAAAATGTGTATGGTCTGGCGGTATCATGGTGAAAAACCACACCCTTCCTGTTGATCAATTTCAGCCATTTTTTTTTTACTTTTTGCTTGAGTCTCTTCAGCTGTTGACAGTACAGATACGCACTGATGATTTTGCCCGGCGGTAAATGCTCATAATGAATAATGCCCTCCCAATCCAATCATACATATACCATCTACTTATTCCGAGTTAGTCTGTGGAGCTTACTTGCCTGTTTCAATAGAGAATTGCAAATGAGTTCATGATTCATTAGATGTCTCTCAGTGAACTGGTGTGGGACCCAAGTGTCGAGCTTTTTTGTATATTCAGTTTTTTACAAATGGGTAAAACTGTTTTGTTGTCAATCCCTAGCTCTCCAGCCATCTTATAAGAAGTAATATGCTAATCTTGCTCTACTTTTATCAAAATGACATCGACTTTATGCGTAATAAGTAGACCGGAGCAATGTTTATCTTAGACATCGAACTTAGCGGACTGAAAATGCTTGAACTAGTTTTGTGCTATTTTCACCGACACTGTATTAGGTCTATAAATGTCACAATTTTTCCGCGCCATATGTCGCATTTTTTCCTTTTTTTTATAATAAAACTTCAAAATATATTGAATTTCTAATTAAGATTCATTAATTTTGGCAAACAAAATTTTTATTTACTTGTATTTTTTTTATGTTATCTGTTTAATAGCATCAAAATAATCCAGACATAAACATTACAACGAAAGCGATTTTATTGCAAACTTACTTACTTATAAAACATAACTAAACTTATAAAACATAAAAAATCTTTTTCCCTGAATTGAAGAAATAGAAGATTTCATTTAGAAATGTACCTGATTTTGTTGGCTATCAACTGCCGAACTCAGAGAGCTCTTTTTATTTTAGGTTAATCTTTCTTTAGTTAAATTCATTAAAAATACTTAGCAAAATTAAATCTGGATCCATCCCAGAGTCGTCTTTTAACGACTACTTAGTTAACGACTATTTAAGTATGGTCAGTGCTAAAAGCAATCAATCGATCGAAGAATGTCTATTCAATTGGTATAAATACTTTTCATTTTAACAAGATTGTAAGTATATTTTACAAATCTATACATATTTATTAGCCTAAATTTGTCTTAAAATGGATTTAATAAGAATAGTAACAAATAAAAAAAATCATCATTCATCTAAGGTGTCAAAATATATTACTATCAGGATCCCAAATTAACCTATATTTTGTTAACTACATGTTATTAGTATAGACTATTATAAACTAGGCAGTTTCGACGACTGTCGTATATATTCGTTTTAATAATACTGAATATTCTACAGAGGTATACATAGTACCATATACCATATTAACATCAGTTTTGTTTATTTCAATGCCTTAAACTATTACATTTTTTTAGATGGAGAATACAAGCAGGATTCGCAACCCAATTTCACGCTAGATGAAAAATCAATATTATTTCAACAAACAGAAAGGAGACAGCATATCATAAAATGCAAACAAATAGATGGCAAAGAATTATAAAAAAAAAAGGAAGCTTGGGAGCTTAACTCGACTTTGTCACACCGCCATTGTCGTCGGTCCCCCATTTTCGCAGCTCGTCGCGGCGTGCGCCCGAGATGTAAGCAATTTCATTTTTCGCATAGAATTTGAGCTAGAATCCTATAGATATTGTACATTTTAGGATTTTTTTAAAAAGGTACCAATTTTTTCCAAAAGAACATTATAGAAAAAAAATGTTTAATAAAGATATAAGAAGTTAAATTTAGAAAATTGTACCTTCAAGCTTTTGCTAACTTACAAATAAAAGAACATTTTTGTTTGTTTTTGTTTCTTATTTATTCTTTAATAACTAATTTATAATAATAATCAATAAAAAACTGAGACTGTACTTTTCTAAATCAAGAGAATTATAAAAAAGATGGGGATCGCAGATTAGGTAAACTTTTATTGCCTCGCCCTTGACCGTTGAATAAAAACAACTAATGTATTTGTTGACATCAATATGTCAATCACCTTAACTGCCAGTGTTTCTGCCGGTTGTCACAGAATTCAAATATTTTCAGTTTAGTAGATATTTTACATAAAAAGAAGAATGAAAAAATGCGGATCTGATACTAGTGTAAAAAAAGTGTTTGTTAGAAATGCTCAACAAAAAATTCGAAGTTCGGATGCGAAGTCAACCATACACTTGAATTTTGAAAGCGAAACAGCACTGCCTTTTGATAAACAAAATGATTTAGGGAAGCCTGTGCTTTGTTCTAGTGAAATCTTATCTCATTATATACGTGATGTTAAAAAATCGCTTCCACAAACCTCATCCTCTGTCGACGTAATTTCTGATAAAAGTACTTACAACGCCAAGGTTCGATCAAAACTATCAGTAATTAAGTTAATTTCATTAAAACATTTCAAGATAACAGATATAAAAGACATTTATCTAAAAGCTATTAATTAATTATAAACATCAATGTAGGTATATTTATTAAGTGTATTACAAAAATAATTGGCCCTTGTGCTTACTTTTCCTATTTTTTTAATCTTGTTAAAAAGCAAAAGGAAGATGAATTCAGATTATGTATAAACATTTATTATCATATATAAAATATATGTACTTTGAATTTAGAATTACGTCTTCATTATTTGCTTAGCCATTATTCTGATTCAATTAATTGTAACCAAACTAAATATATTACTTTTCAAAACAATAATTATTAAAAATACTACACTACACTACATAAGACTACACTGTATTTGATTCTTGGAACTTCAGGTTTAAATCTAATATGCAAAAAAAATATATATATTTAGATTTTTTACATTTTGTTATGGGATATTCATGACTTTTTCATGATTGTTCTTATAAGGGCCTGGAATTATAAAAATTTGCTTATACAATATTTGATGGTCCGCTTTCAGAATCCTATTTTTATATTGAACTTTTATTTTATTGCCGAGATATTGTGACTTAAAATAATTCTATAATTGGTTTTTGTTTGCAGATCACAAAACAACTGAATTTTCATATGAATGATAAGTTATATAAAAACTTAGTCGAATTAAATGACAATATAGAATTTATCAAAACAAAAAAGGAAAGAAAGCCATCTAGTTATAGTTCTAGTAAAAAAGATTTAGAACCAAACATTGATGATTTTTTTCAAGATGAAGAAGAAAGAGACGTACCTCCAAAAATAGCAGTCATAAAACCCAAATTTAAACCAAGGAAGGAAATTGAAAATGGAGACCTTCACACACTAGTTGCTTCTTTTGACATATTATGATAACTAATTTTAAATATATATGTGATGTGTGGCATTGTGTTTTATTTAAAAGTCCTTACTGTCATCATCTTACTGAATTATTCTTTTCTAATAAATACTTTGACTCAATTGTCAATAATTCTAGTATGTTGCTGTATATCTAACATATAGTCCTGCTGTTGATATTCCATACAAAAAAAATAAAGTATAAATAAAACCAACTAGAAAATTGGTTTTATTTATATTTTGTTTTCCTTCATATGATATATTATTGAATTGGTTTTTAAAGGAGTCTGATATCCAATGAACTATTGGAGTTTGAACACATTTCATTATTTATTTTTCTATTCTAATATATAAATCTAATCTATATTATATAAAGTTGCGATGTCATTTACATTTCAATATAAGCAATAAATTTTTGTGTCATTTTGCATATTGATTTGTTTACATCTTTAGACAATTAAATGGATTTTGATGATTATTGTATATATTTAAATTACTTAAACTTTACTATGATTTCTTTGCCTAATCTCAATCAGTACATCTAATTTAAATGTTGCAAGTTATATACAGCTGTTATTTAATTCTAAGTCGAGTTATTTTACTTAGTAATTATGAGGTCCTATAAAGGCTGTATCGATGTAGCTCCTTTACAGAATCAGTCATTCCCAGCATTGTAATATTTGACAAACAGCCAAGATAAAGAGGATGTAGAATTTTTTTTTTTTAAACTTCCTGCGTTATTCTAGTGATAACTTTCTGACAGGTATCCGATTAATATTTCCTTCTTTGGTACGACTCTTGCAACATGTATGCTTCCTGCTACAAATATTTGTCATAATTGATTGAATGCTTTTTTAAATTGTCTTGTTTCCATCTTTTCATTAAATTTTTAAACAATCAGGTACTTTTTTAACACACTTATTAGCTTCATCTGTATGTATATATGTTTGTTTGTTTGTAACTGACTCCTTTGGACTCAATTTTGATCCATTTTGAATGGTCAGATTTCATTAAAATTTGTAGATTTATCAAGTACCAATGGCAATATAATAATTTCATATTTTGAAAAAAAATAATTTTTGCATTTTGTAAAATTTGAAACTGAAAATAAAAAAAATCTTTACTTGAAACATCATAATATTTAACAATTTAAAAAAAAAAATTGAAAAATATAACAAAATTAATAATTTCGAAAAAAAAAATCGTAATTTTGAAAGTGCATAATAAATACAAACGACGCAATTCATAACGAACTTCACAGCCGCAAAATTTCTTGCGTTGTATTGTAATAGTGATATGTTAGATCAAATGGAAATGTTACATAAACATGAACGATATAAACTTAAATTCATTACCACACGTAAATTATTTTAAAATCAGGACTCTTGGTTATAAGTGCTATTTATATCTTTTTGGGATTAAAAATTCAGAAAATAAAATATAGTTTAAAAATAATAAGCGAAAAATATTAGCATCATTGTGAAAAAAGCGTGGGATGCTCGAAAATATTCGATCGATACGATTAATCCAAAGATGGTACAAAAGATATAGCCCAAAATGCCCCACAGCATATTACGCATTTTACTTTCTCTTTTTACGTCAAACTTACATTATAATCTCATTTATTTTTTGTAAATATGCATATATAATATTTACGTAATATTGTATACACATATTTTACTAAACACCTTAATTTAAAACAAACATATTTTTATTTTATTCTAACGTATTTTATAGTTACTTTTATGAAAAAAAAATATTGGTAAAATCAATGTAATAAAAGTTCAGTCTTTTGCATTTCTTTTATTCAATGTAACGTTCCGTATTTGTCATTATTATTAAATACTGTTTGTCATGTTTATCATGAGAATTGTTTTGTGTGAGTAGCGGATTGATACAGGCACTGCAATCTATAAACATGCTTTAAACAGGGACTCCAGCGCTTGCGTCAGACTAAATGGGGCATACACTGACTGGTTTGACATCCACAGGGGTGTCAGACGGGATAGGGATGTGTAGCTTCACCGTGGCTATTCATCCTCTTACAGAGAGCCGCGCTCTTAGTGATAATATGTAAATAAATGTATTATTTTGATTAGTAAACGGACTTAGGTTAAGAATTGTGTTTTATTGTATGTATTAATTGAATATTTTTAATAGTTGTCTCTTTATTACCCGACTAAGAATTAGTTGTTAGGAATTATATATTTTGTAATGTTTACCTATGTGTACATTTATTGTGTTTTTAAAATATTTCTTGTCTTGCTTGTTTTTATTGTGTTTTGTCGTATTTAATCATGAATACGAAATTATTGTGATGCGCATATGAGTCGCCGAGAACTGCGGCGATCTATGTAGTACAACCGCGAATCAGTGTACTGAATGCATGTGGCGCTCATGCGTGAAATATGTGACTGCATGGCCAGTCCTTCTCGATTGTAATGTATGCAGCTCATATGTGCAGGCGGATGCACCATTTATAAATTGCAGCGGAATTGGTGCATCTTTCGCAGTTGTACTCCGACCGCCACTTATGAAACTCATACTGCAATAAACAAGTCTGAACATGGAAACGCTGTCCATCATTTTGCCCACACACCGTCAGAATCCGTACTTCGAGGCGATTGTGAAAAAATTCGAATGGCGGGCTTACGCGGCGGTGTAGAAATCGCTGTTGCACAATTTATTCATAGATAGTTGTCTGTATGATTTGAAAGAATATGAGTGTCGAGTAAGGATGGATGAGCATGGATGGTCTGTCAAGGGCCTCCTGTACGCCGACGACTAAGTTGTCCTTGCGTGGTCGACGTGCGGACTGCAGGAGATGGTAAATAAAATGAATGGTTATGTTAATAAAAGGGGTACGAAAATAAATGTCGGTAAGACTAAGGTGATGGTGAAAGGGGCGAAAGCACGACTGAATGCAATGTACTTATAGAAAGTGAGAAAGTCGAATAAGTGAAAGAGTGTATACTTGAGTGGTGTGTATACAAGATTTACTCCTATATAATCTTAAGAGTGTTATTAAACAATCACTCAGTAAAAAAGAGTGTTATACAATTTTTGAATTTTTAGAAGACAAATATCCGTGGGTATAAGCTGCTCAACTTCTTACCAGGTTGTTTCGTTCTTCGTTTTTTGAGAAAACTGCCTTCCAAACGAGCGGTGAAATGTTAATTCGCAAAAAATGTTGACGTATTTCAAGTGTTATTTTATAACCTATGAAGTTAAAATATTTTAAATTTGAATTTGTTAACAGATGATAGTAAACATGACAAACATATCGAAAGAAGGGTGAAAGCGGGAAACAAAGTGAATGCATGGGGCCTTGCTCGGTATTATGAATAGTGAAAGTGTCTCACGACAAGCAGACTTAGCTATCCATAATGGGGTTCTTATGTATGATAGTGAAAGCTGGGTATGGCAGAAGAAAATGAAAGTGCGATTAATGCAATTGAGATGCGATCGCTGCGTAGTATGTGCGGAGTGTCTCAGAAAGATAGATGTAGAAACTGTGATGTTAGAGAGCAGTGTGGGTTGAAGGAACATGTAGTGACTAGAGTAGAAAGAGGTGTGTTGTGCTGGTTTGGCCATCTGGAAAGGATGAATGGAAGTAGACTGAAAAAAACAAATCTATAGAGCGTTTGTGATGGATGGAATGGCGCGGGTCGCCCTAGAAAATTCTATGCAGACCATATTGGTGGCACATAAAAAAAGGGCAAAAATTTAGTACCCGAAACCGACAAGCTTGCATGAAAAAATTGATGGATGTCAGTGAGGCAAGAGAGATATGCAAAGACCGTACAATGTGGAAATCTATAGTCTCTGCCTACCTTGCTGAGAAGTAGGCATGAGCTTATATCATTGTTATGGTTAATTCAAATTTAATCATCTAAATATGTAACTTTCACAGTTGGGTGCATTCTAAACAGCTTTAGAATATTTCGTTTTTAGCTTCTTATAAATAAAAAATTTAACAAATACAATTTATTATGCGTTGCCATTATTTAGAATGCTGCTCATGTAATGATTTTATTGAGACTGTCGGGCTAAGTCGTTGGCAGATGCCAGTCAAATGAAAATTCGCTCTAACTAGTATCGTGTTGATGTTTGGGCTGAACAATGAAGAACCATATAATGTTTTATGGTTAAGATCAAAGATTGCTTCATAACATATATTAATAACAATATGTTTTGACGGTATTTTACTGATGATATGATATGATGCATACATCGCTTTTGATTGACATAAAAAAGTTTGAGGAACAACGTAGGAACGTAGCTCTATTGGTTTAGTTTTTAGGCTTTGTTGATCTTGATGACTTTATTCGAATCATACGATAAATTCAATACTTCTCTAGTATTTCGTCATCTCTTCTACCACAATTTACGAATGAACGTTAAAAGAAAAAGTAAATATCGAAAGAATTTTTTGTGAAATAATTAATAATAAATTTAAACTTTATAGTAAGATGATAACGTTAGCTAAATATAAATGCAAGCCGCACAAACACATTGTAATTATAACTCTTAATTTCAAATTCAAATAAGGTCCTTAACCAATTTATTTCAAAAATAGAGGAGAACATTAAGATCCATTTTTATATTAGTAAGAATAATTTTAGTGGACATTTGGGTATCTTTAAGTAAAAGCAGCAGACAGCAAGCCATAAAATTGCAACATATCTCTTTATATTAAGATTTTTTCGCCTAAGCCATTTGTAATTAAATAAAGAAAACTGGTATCTTTAAATTTTGAAAAGCTTACAAGGTTTTGATAGTTTCATCCGTGAGCATATAGTACAAATATTTTTTTATGTTCATAATATGGTTATTTCACGTGTTGAGTATGGCAACTCAAAATTTGGTAAGTACAACACTAAGGGCTAACGAATTGAGGTTGGTTGAGCTACACTACTTAGTCAATTTTTGTCGATTGTCGTAGGCGTTCGTGAGTCGACCTCATCTCGTAATACATTTGTTATTTGAAATAAATCAATATAAAAGCGAATAAAATTACGCTATGGCTGAAACGGAAATAATATCTAGTAGTGATAACAGTGATCAGTTCTTTGAAGGCGTCGAAAAATTAATTGAAATATGGTTCACGCCGGTAAAGAATGCCGACTTGAGGAAAATCACCCGGTTAGTTTAAAATTCTTCCAAGTTATTTTCGAAAAGTACCATATTTAATTTATAATTTAATTCTTTTTTTTCACGTGCAAGTGCTTTTACATAGATATTTGATTTTTTTCTATTCAATTGAAGATGTTTAATTTTAGTACGCGATTTGAGTAATTATTCATTTCATGCTTTAGGTTATGATTATGTTTTCTATATATTTATAATGGTACGGTTGGTGATTAGTTCTAATTTTCTGTAATAATAAATGTGATGTTTATGTTTTGGAACATTCTAGAATCAGCTGTTTTTCTATTATTAACACCATGATCCCCTACCGGCGGCCCTGCACAACTGCCGGATATTTAGCACCACGCGGCCGGCGCGTGATTTGAACATATTCAGCTCCGTGTTGGCTGTTGACCCACAAATAATCTTAACAATGTCTTACTTCATTAAAGTAATATATAAAATGGACACTTGCAAGAATCCACTTTTAACATATTTTAGAAAGTTTAAAATGCAAAAATGCAATTATTGTTTATGATGTGTAAAAATTGCTTTTTTTGATGTTACATTTTAAAAAGATATGATCATATTTGTTGATATTTATACACTGTATTTCAGTGGTTTTTTTTTTTGCAATATATAGCATTATAAAAAAAAAAAAACTAGTCAATTTATATCATGAGATTCGGGCGCTTAGAGAATATTTTTTTATTCCATCTGATATTTTGAAGAAAAACCTCTGGTGGATTGCAAAGAAATTTTCTAATTTTTAAACTATTTTTATACAAAACTTAACCTAACATGCCTTTTAAGTGTTATTTAGATATATGACACTAGATTAAGTGACTTCTCACTTACAGGCATCAAGTTGCAGATTACAATTTTGCCATCATTGTCCACTTTACTACACTAAAAGTGTAATATACCTAAAAAAAAAGTATTTCAAAACCTTCATTTTTCAATGAACAATAAATAATGAATGCTGACGCTCTTATTCTCATCAAAAATATGCCTGATATGTTCTTCATTAATTTAAAAATATGAAAATTCAGCAGCTTTTGCATCAGCTCTTTTTTAAATAGGCTTATCAAAAAGTCACTTTTAAAATAAAATCTGCATTCCACGTTTTTCTTTTAATGGGTAGCCCGAACAACCATTTAAAAGGAGAATGTGAAATGTGAAATTAATTTCAAAAGTAATTTTATTGAAAGGCAGTTTAAAAGAAGGTGGTGGAAAAGGGCCTAACACTTTTTTTATCTGTTTGATCAATTTTTGATTGACTAAACAGTTGAAAATAATACTCTTTACATAAGCCTAATTAATGGACATATGTAACTTAAACTCCTGCAGAGTTAGTAAAACGTATGAATTTTTTTTTTATTGTTTAGCAGCCCTGTAAATCAAATACGAGTTCTCATGTAATATTTTTAAATATTAAATATTTTATTTTATAAACAGTAGATGTCTATTTAGATAGGAAACTAGAAAAATAACAAAATTAACATATTTTTATTTTCTTACAGCCAACAATGGGAGAATGTGTTGAAGAGTGTTCGCTGTGAAATCATATCTTTTATCAAAAGTGATCAAGTTGATGCCTATGTTTTGAGGTAAGTTTTGCAGATTTTTTACATTTTTATATTAAAATTATATTTTAAAAATTAGGCAGTTCTTATAACTTATTTCAAAACATATTATATAGGTATTATTTTTATTATGTTCATAGAATTTAATTTCAAAATAATGAAAAATACAATGGTTTTGTCTGTAAAGTTTTTCATTACCTTGGATTTTAGTAACTAATAGTTACTGTTTAGACATACTGTCCCACACTCTTTTTTATTTAAGGTTCAGGCGGTTTGGCCCTCCAAGCTGACCAGTGTGGGTTGAGGACTGCTAACAACTCTCTTTCTCATTGTACAAACAAGTTTAGGGTCTAACATCTTTACATGCTCTTATAACACTGAAAAAGTGGTTAATGAGGCTTAAATTGAAAACTCATTGGTAAATTTGTTCATGGTCAGGAATTTGAACAGATTAGAAGAAAGTTATTGTTTTACTCACTATAAGCCACTGCCCCCACTCCAAATGTTTATGCATCACCATTATGGCTTTTATTATCCTACTAAAATTTTCTTTAGCCCATATAAAAGTCAAAGTGCAGTCATTGAGGGTCCAATAAAAATAAACGATGCCAGTTAAGCTCACAGCTCCATTGTCTGTTATATTGCTACACAATCATTTCTCATCTCTTTCATCAATTGCCCACACAAAAACTAAATTGCTTAGTGATGACCTTTCTTCTGATGTGAGCATGTGGTGTATTATGTGGTGCGGGTTGAATCGAATAAAAAATATGTTGTATCTGCGTGCGAGTATGATTGAAAATGTAGATTGGCCTAAAACGGAAGTTTGTGTGTTGACTTGTAAAATTGTTTTTTGATAATGCAGACGCTATCTTTTCTCATATTTAATATATTTACAAATTGAGTTAATCATATTTTTGACATATTTATTCAGATGTAAATAATTGTATAGACAAAAAAGACAAAAATTTATTGTTCATTATATCAAGATTTTGAAGTGTATTTAAAATCTGTTTAATCATAGTTTTTTTATGATACCCTCATTGTTTGATAAATCATAATAGTAGATCCTATATTCTGATTTAGAAGCTGAAAATCATAAAGAAATTTAAGATATTTTCCAAAATAATTAAAATCTACTATACCATAATATTACAAACAGTATACTACAAATTACACAATACAAGAAAATAAGGATAAAATAGAATCCTTAAGGATTACTTGGGTATGTGATCTGTCTGTCTGTCTGCTAGTGAAGATCACATTTTGCGCAGGAAGGGATAGAGATATTAAATTGAAATTAATAAAAAATACTAAAGTCTATATATATAAGCAAAATACCACTGACTGACTGATTCATCACGAGATCTCCGAAACTATAGGTCCTGTTGACGTGAACTTTAGCTTAGTTACTATTTTCGGGACGTAGATGCTCACTAAGAACTGATTTTATGCAAATCCTATCCAAAAAAAAAAATATGTCTACGCGGGCGGAGTCGCGGGCAAAAGCTAGACGAAATATACGGCCGTTTTATCGCATATTTTGATATTTCCAATCTCACTCGTCAAAACCTAGAGGGTTTTTCTCGTTGACAAAAGCTCTGTAATTTGGCAATAAAAGCAAAGTCTGACAGCGCGAAGAAAAAACCGGTCGAGTACTAGTCGGACTTCCCCTCGAAGGGTTTCATAGTACTGTGCAATATTTAACACTACATAATTTTCAAAAATAGTTAATGATAAACAACAATAAAAATTAAAATCGAACAAAAAACGTTGTAATAATGTTTCCTATATGGGGACTACTTTTGTTAACCTTGTTTCTTTTTTTAGTATTTGTTTTTATAGCAACTATAGTAATAAACACCGTGTAAATATACAACCGTTTTATTTCCATTATTAAAATTGAGAGAGAAAATGGAAATAAAAAATATGTTTTTTTTTATTTGGGCAGGGAAGGGGCTTTAATATTCAATTTTATTTTTATTTTTTGTTTTTAGTGGCAATAAAATATATAACACACTTTATAAAAAAAAGGGAACAATCCGAAAATCGTTAATTTGTAGTGTTATATAACAAAAAAAAAGGTTTTCGCAATTACGAATTGATAATAATTGCCGTTGGAGTATTGAACGTAATGTAGGCCGATGTATCGGAGTATATTTTTTTAATTTCTCAGTAAAACATTGAAGATTTTCAAAAAATCGAAATAATTTTTTTTTCTGTGCAGTGTTTAAAAAAATCATTAAATCATCAGAAATCATTAAAGGTCTTGGACTTCCCCGAACCAATATCTTGTTAGCATTGGTATTAAAAACTGGCAAAAAATTATCTGGGCTGTCGGACCTTATTGAGCATGCGCACAGAGAGCCCCCTAAATGAATTCGTGAATTTACGTAGTTGACTAACATGTAAAACCAAGCGCCATATTTTGAAAAGAAAAAATAAGACACGATGAAGCATGTCAAGTAGAATACCATTGAATAGGTTTTAAAAATGAATTTTCCTAATCATTTTTTATTTTGATTAATAACAATTTAGGATCTATAACGATTTGCATTTGGCTAGCAACCATTCTCATTTAAACTTTTAAGTAATATATATATATATATATATATATTTTGCACGTTTTGAAAAATCTTATATAGACGAAATATTTCATACCATATTAAGTGATATATCATTGAGTAGGTCTTTTAAAAGCGTGATATATCCTAAACCACTTTACCGCAATAACCTCTATTTGAGAATTGTGCAATTCGAATTTATGATTTGTTAATATTAATTGATATTGTATTTATTATACAGCAAGGGTTGTAGCGAGTAAAAATGAATGTGATTTATTTATATAGTAAATTGATGATTTTTTTCATCATCTCGTTTCCTTCTTTTTATTTTCATTTTTACGCTGTCGCGTTTTTTTTCATTTAATTTTTTAATCATAAATGAGTGAAAACTTCGTGATGGTACTCTATCGCTTGTCGAATAGCTGATTTAAAAAAATTCCCGATTTATTTGAATAGTGTCGCATGAAGCATTGGCACGTCGAGGCCTCACGTCTGCAAGATATCAGGAATCAGTCTACCGAATTCCAAATAGTCTACCGAACCCTTGTAAAGGTTATCGACGTCCCGTTATCGCGTACGTAGCGTAATAGTAAACTATTTCAATCCAAACTCCAATACGATATTCCCGGTATATCTTATCTCGTGTGACGCTGTCGGTTTTATTCGCTGAGAGGAAAAAAAACTCTTTGTTGCGGAACTATACGATAAGGAGTATAGCATCTAAGTCTTGGGTGCGAAAAAATAAAGACTCCCTTCCTGGCAATGTATCAAGTCAAATGTATTATAGCGCCCGATTTCGTTCTCCTGAGAGCACTCAAGTCGTCTGCGCATCTGTGACGACGGTCGTTCACAGCCCTCGACTGGCGTGGAGTCGGCGCGGGCAGCTCGGAGTGCTGAGCTCCTCAATTTCAAATAAAAATTTTTCGAGTCGTGCTGCTTCAGGCGGCCACAAAAGCCCGACTTCGAATTTCACGTACAGATTACTGTCAATTATCCGACTACAGCGACAATAGAGTTGATTCGATAAAATTTATTTCTTACTTCGACGTTGCTACTCATTAGTAATGGTGAATAAATCGAATTTTCATTGCTTGATATTACAATAGAAATCAGAATGTAGCTGTCGAGACCTAGTTTGTTGTGTTTGATAGAAGTTTTGGTATGGTATATGTATATAACTTCAAAATTTCTACACTAAACTTTTTATACTACTAAAGTCTGTTTCAGTAGCACTCTCAAAACCAGGAATGAATAAACGCCTTCTAGTTTCATTGTATTCGAGAAACGGCAGATAACACATACGCGTCGTCTCGCTAATAGTATGAAATATTTATCTATTCTAACAATGTAATAACACAATTATTCTAAAAGGTTATCTATGTAGTTTGTCCTTTGTTAAAGGGTAACAATTATTATTATAATGGTTTGCCAATTTTTTTGGAGTCAAGTTCTCTAGAATTCTTTATTGGAACGAAGTTCCTTAACGCGGTTCGCGGTAGGCGTTGACTGGTAAAAATCGTAACGTAACAAAAAAGCGTCGTACCTTCTCTTACGACTTTCTATATATATCTTTCTTTAAATTTATTATTTAGTATTTTTATGTAATTTATAAATCACTGTTTTATATAAAACTTTTAATAAATGAATATTTTTCTTTAAAATCTCTTTTAAAAACGAAACTGAAAAAAATCTTCGTTCCTTATGGGGGTTCCCCGATCGCATCTTTTTTTTTTTTGTATACAAGTAATGAAAAACGATGTTGTCGATTTAGGTCAATGCGCACACAGTTTTATGTGCGATTAATTGAAATAAATTATTTAAATCTGCGTCCGATTTCATTATATTAGACGTCGCCCAATCGTAAATTATAATGATTGTAGGTAATCTTGTTCCAGATCACGAAATAAATATTCTTTTTTTTTTATCACATTTTATTGTAAATCATTTCGATATCTGCTCGACTTCGATCGATGACAAACGAGGGGGTGACACATCGGAGGAACTTTAAATATTATAACAAATAAAAAATCGTATAAATATATAAGTCACTATTTTTCTTCGACTGCACATTCAGCTACAAGAGAAATAGAAATGATAAAAAAATATCAGTCACGCTGTGAGCGGACGCGGCTGTGATGAGTAAGGCGCGGTCGGGTCACGAATCGCGTATCGGCGAAGTCGACAGTCCGATACGTTAAAAAAAAATGTGTCTTTGATTTCTTAGATATTCCACGGAGTTCGTTGTAACGGCCCTAATGAGGTAAATGAGGAAAATGTCTATACATATACATGGGTGGATAGTAAATATCAAATTAAAGATAATGATATATACATTAGGTGTGGACTAAGATTTTTTGTTCTGTACTATATATTTCCGTAAAAAATCTGAAAAATTCGAAACTCCTCATTATACTACGGGATGGATACTAGACCTCTAGGCTGGGAAATTGGATGCAGTCATGGAATTTGTTAAGCTTAAACTCGTACCATTCTTCGATCAGTTATGTTTAAAGTAGAAGAAAGATAAATTGGAAATACAGACTAGTTTACATATTAGGTATGAAAAATGTTTTTAATAATAGATTTATTAGGAGAACAAATAAATTTCCACTGTTTTTTGTCAATAAAATAATATTTATTTTGAAAGAACGGTAATTTAATTTTAATCGAAGTATTGTCCATCACTAGCAACTAGTTTTTTTCATCATTCAGGCAGCGTTCAGATTCCAAGTCTGAAGAACTTCTTATCTTTTGAGGCTATTCACGACTCAACCCATTTTTGGTGTCTTCATATGATGTGAACCGCTGCTCTGACAGAGCATGTGCCATTGACCGGAACAGATGATAGTCGGACATAGTGGCTAGTGAATGGCGGGTGGGGTAATTCCCAATCCAGTGTTTTCAAATAGTTTTCACTGGAACCGCGTATGAAAGTATATTTCCATGGAAGAATAATTTTGTCGTGTCTGAGTAGTATTGAGCGTTTTTCCTTCAGAGCTCGGCTCAATCTCATCGATTGTGTTCGGTACAGAGTTCCAGTGATTGTTGCGCTTAACTCAGTACACCACACCCAGCTAATCCCACCTAATACATAGCATGAGTTTTTCCATGAGTATTTGGGTTTTGCTGTGGATGTTGACGCATGGCCAGGTAGTGTACCCTTGATTTTCTTCCTTTTGGATTATCATAATGTATCCACTTTTCGTCACAATCCAGTGATGATTCGATGTAAAAAACCTTTTTTAGCAGCATTTCTCTCATGCATAATCGGCGTTCAACATCTCTCGGCTTTAATTCATATGGAACCCAACTACCTTGTTTATGAGTAATTTTTAACGATTTTAAACGATGCGAGACTGCTTACTGAGTGACTTCTAAAGTAAGTGCAAGTTCCTTTTGTATTTGAGACATTCGTCTCAAATACATGATGCTAATATGAAGTTAATAATATGATATGGTTATGTTGTTCTTGAATGAGCAATCTAATTTTCAAACCGGTTATTATCTGCGAATCCTAACATAAGGCTCGTGCCATGTCTTTTCTCTCAAAATGGCGGAAACTTATTTGTACTCCTAGTAAATTGTAAAAAGTGTTATAATACAAATAGTAGTATCAAGCACTAAAAAAATCAGGGAATTTGGAAATCTTAAGAAGTCTCTAGGTGCCGACTTCGCCTTACGTCACGACTCGCAACGCAACGTTCGAATCGGTGCGTTATCGCCGGTTGCCGGGAGCGATTATTCACTTGGACGTCAGGGGTCCTAAACGGGGGTCAAGAGATAAAAGTTTACGAAGACCCGCACCGCACGGACCCCCGATAAGGATATCTATGTTTAGCATCGACCTTCCTACGATATTGTTTTAAATTAGACGTATGCACGGCCCGGCCGCTAGTCCACACGATCCGACCGGCGTCGCATACGGTGAAGGTGCTATAACATCTTATCTCGCCGCTGGAATATGTGGAGCGGTCGTGGCTGATATAGCGTTGCCCGTCCGAGATGCTGGATTCGATTCCGACTACGGGTCAATTGACTGATGAGTCTTTAATTTTGTGTCGGATTGAACTAATTTCTCGGTACGTCGAAGAGCACGTTAAGCCGTCGGTGTCGGACGTAGAAGGCCTCCGAGGGCCACGGCCCTCGATCTGAAACGAAAAGGGCGGAAGGGCGTCAAGTGGGAGTTATTAAGATCTCATACAACAGCTGAAATTGCGTCTTAGAAAACTATTTTATTTGTATAATTGATATTGTTTACTATGCAATACAACGGCGTATTGTTGTATCATGTAATTTATTTTAATTGAGATACCACGCGTCTTGTATATCGCTTAATTCGATTGCTCGCCTTACTGAATGAGCTCTTTTTAAATTGGTTTGTTTTGAATTTCTGTCCTTGCGTTAGTAGCATGATCTAATTTTTTTATAACAAATTTATGAACAGACTATTCTTTTTTACGTCGAACGTGAACACTACGCGAAGCATTGTCTCACAGTTTGTTTTAGAGTTCCGTATCGATGAAAAACGAACTTATAAAACCATCATGTCTGTCTGCGCGTTTATTTTATCAGAATCCACTTAAGGATTAAGGATACATTTTGGTATTTGTATAAATACAGAGTTAGGCGACCTAATTCCCCGTACTTACGCTTTTGATAAATTGATGCTGTAATGTTGCGATAGCGATAAATCGACAATATCGCTAATTGGAGTATCGTTGCACACAGCATCATGACTGATATGGCTAGAGATATTGTCTGAACTGCATATTAACATGCCTTTTTGGACTATAAGGAAGAGGAAATACTTTTATTTAATTCGGTTATTCCAAAGAAAAGAGCTTCAGCGTGGATGCGTGATATAAATATGAAAAGGAATCAATTGAAAAAAATTAAACTGGAAAAAAGGTTTTTATGTGATATAACAGCATTTGAATTCTTCTCACTGGTTAATTTTAAGTTTATTACAATAGTCTATTATGTATTATATACAGCTATTATTGTTTTGAGAATTCTGTAAGTCAAAAGGAACCCTTATAGTATCACTTCTTTAGCCGTTTGTCTTTCTATATGTTTGTTGTCTGTCTATCAAAATTATTTTTCTCGGGATTACCTAAACGTATCAAATTGAGATCAATATTAAATACTTAGTTTACTGGTCTACAATTCCTTGGAAATGTAAAAAAGAGGCCTAAATCAATGCAATCAAAAATACAGCCATATTTTGACAGTCGCAAATATAAACCTATAAAATACTTTTCGTTGACTGAGAATCATGAAACTTTTTAATACAGAAGTTTTCACAATTACACATAAGAAAAGTCTGAAAATCGCTAATATGCTGTTATATAACATAAAAAAATATGATTGTTTACAATTTCAATTGTATATGTTAAGCTCACAAGTTTAACATATAGAGTTGAAGTATGAATCATGATGTACACTGAAGTATAGGCGATCATTTTTAAAATTTTTGAGTTAAAAAAAATGTTTAAATTCAGAAAAAAACAATAAGTTTCGTAATTCCCGTGACGTATATCGTCCATTTCGATACAGAAAATAGGCGAAAAGACTTAACGGTTGAAATATCTACACACGTAATTAAGTTTGTTTGTACGAAACTCTCAGAGCGCGAGTTCCATTCACATTTGTCTGTTTTCCTTTTCCTGCTATATTATCAACTTTTAAAACAAATCGCTTTTATGTTTCATCGATCACGACAACAAACAAGCGTATTGTAGCGTATTGTACGCTACAATATCCACGCGATATTGTAGCGTATTGGCATTTCGGCGGGCTGACGGTATTTATATACGAGAGTTTGACGCGCGTCACGAGGAGAAAGAGACAGCGCTATAGACGCCTCGCGTGCAAGACTGGGCCTGTATCGGTTTTAGGTCGCCCCACCACTTCACGTAGTGTCGCTCGGCGTCAGCGTAATGCTGATGTCGATGCGATGGCGTAATTAAACGTATTCCGATTTCGTGAGTGAATTTTGGAGGGCGAATTAAAAAATAGACCGGTGAAACACGTCATCAATTGTTACAAAATGTAATTTTAAATCGAAAGCTATCAAAAAAAAATATGTGAATTGGGAATCTCCGAAATAGATGAGTTTAAAATTTTGAAAAAAAAATATAATCGGAATGTAACCGGCTCACGACGACCGACCCGAAAAACTGAAATTTAAATTCCGTCAAAAATGGATTCCTTAATTTAAATTTCATTCTGTAAAGTCGGATTACGCACGATAATTTTACGTGATAATGTCATAAGAAAACTGAAGAAAAATTGCATTATTTTATGAATTGAATTGAATTATTATCACTGAATTATAATTATTTTGTATAATATAAAAAAGGGGTTAATTGAAAATGACAATGTTTTTTATAAATTAATATTTATTATTTGCGCTCGTTGATTCAAATATTTTTCTACTTAAATTATACAGTAAAGAGATATATGCGTTACAAGCTGAACGCTTAGGCCGATCGCGCCTCTCTATTATTCCGCGCTTTAGCTCGCATGCTCGGCTCAGGCGGAACGCGACATGAGTGCCGAGTCGCGTTTTTCGGTGTTCATCGATCGAGCGGCGACGTTACTCGAGCTCGAGCGCGTTGTAATAGCCGGTTGCTGATAATCAGCGTTGTAGTGAAAATGCTTTCAACGTGAGTGGTATACGCACTTAGCTGGTTTTTATCCATTCGTTGTATATTACATTAAGTGATCATTAGGTATGCGATAAGGGAATTCAATCATAAACATTTTGCCCGAACCGTAATCAAATCCAGACGCTGATTTTCGCTTCGTTCATAAAGTGTTACAACAGATCAACATTATTACATAATAGACAATTAAAAATAAAATAAAAAATCAACATTTTTGCAATTCATTAAGAAAGATGTGTAAATATCGACCAACCTATTATACAGTATATTTTAGAGGTTGTCTCTGTTTGAACATTCCGTCAACATTATTTGAGTGTTTGAGAATATAATGCAGTCTTTACTCATTACATGAATGATAAGCAGCGTCATGAATATTTCGAGCCAATTATAGAACCTCAAAAACAATACGATAAATGTAAATATTTAGGAAACTTGAAATTACAGCCCTCATAGCTCCAGATAAAATCGGCCTACAATGGATGACGTCACTATCTGTTTTACCACGACTCCGTAATATCCGAATCGAAAATCGTAACAGCTAAGTAAGAGCCGACGGCGTAAATTAGGGACAGTGCATACTCAACTAAACTTACATCCTAATTATATCGATGCGCCAATTCGCAGAACATAAAGAAAGTATAATTAGTCACGAAAGCGTCGCAATGGCGTAAAACATGCAAGCGGGGGAGAAGAAGGAAGGGTCGAGGAGCGTTATACCTGCGCATTGCATCATCCGCAGGCAATTCGGAGCGGTCGAGTTTCGTGCGTTATACTGTAAACAGATTGTTATTTATTAAACATACATAAGCCTTGAACTCGATTATTGGTGGGGTTTTACTAAACAAAAATGCTTATAAAAATACTTTAGTATTCTAAAATATACTTCTACTGCTCCAAATCTAGTATTTTTTTAATACCATATTTGCACTTTAAGGCGTAGTATTAAATAAAGAACGTAAAATTTAAACGTAAGTGACAAAGAATAATAAAACTTAATACCTCTAACGACAAGAACTATTTTGTGATTTCCGCTTTTAAAGATTATATGTTTAGTTCCAAGTGAATTATTTTTTATGACTTTGTTTTGAGTTGTGTGACTAGTAAAAGCTAATACCGATAGTAAAAATAGTACTAATAATTGTAACAATTACATTTTTTTTTGTATTCTACCCGTGCGAAGGGGAAGGAGGGGAAAAACTCGTTATGAGCAGTCTGTTCAGGCGGCGCAGGGCGTGTCCGACTCGCACGGACTAAAAACCCCCTGAAGCATTAAGGCGTCTGCCTTTTTAGCCTGTAGGCTGGTTAGACTTCATCTAAGCGGCCAGAAGGCACAGGGGTGCCAACAGCGTAAAGGTCATAGAAACCCTTCCGGGTTACTAAGACGTAATAACGTCATAGTGACAGTATTGCCCCGTGAAGAGGCAAAAATGGCTAAAACCTTATCTATTACCTGGTGTAATAGATTAAATAATAATGGACGACGCTTGTAAAAGCGAGTAGTGGAGGAGATGGTAAAACCTCGAATACTGAAATAACCCTGTCGAGGGCCCTTAAATCGCTGAATTTAAATTTAAAATTCAAAAATGACGTATAATCGTTACGTAAAAACGTAACGTAACTTACTGAATTAAAAATTATAATTGGAATGACCATCGATAACAGAGTTTGACCGCTAACCGTGACGCTGAGCAAGTCCGCCCCCAAGACTGCTGCTGGTCAACATGCGGTCGCCCTCACGTAGCCAATAACAAACCATTTAAGCGTGTAAAACACACGAAATAACTAAAATAGCGATCGGTATTTGGAGTGTGAACCTGCGGGAGCCCTTCCTAGGCGCAGAAACCGTGCGCGGGCTCGGCGTGCAGACGGTGTGGTAAACCTGAGCATATTACCGGGACGAATGCAAACGTAGCATAACTGTCGCCACGCGATTTACACTACGCGGAATCACGCACACTCATACACGCGCGGAGCTCGACACTCCGGAACGCGGCTCGAAGGAACACTGACACACAGTAACACACCAAATGTACCGAAGGCGACCGATCGCGACGGTGGAACAACCGAAATTCTAACAATTATAATAATTCACAAAATGTTATTAAAATAATGCTTTAACTATTAAATAAAAATACAGCATTTTTTTGTGTGTCCATCCCTTTATCAAAATATTACGTATAATAAGTAAACACTGACCTTTAAATAATAATAATATATATTACACTTATTAAGCAACTTTATTTTGTTAAGTTATTGGAGTTTTTAAATAAAATGTGAAATTTCATTACATTAGAGGATCAAATAATTTTCAATTTTAACGAACACGGTTTTAATAAAAAATTTTGTTAATATCGTGTGTTTAAAAATTGTCAACGATAGGTATACGGGCCGATGTACATCTTCTTTTGGCGTAGTTCCGATACCAAGAAAAAAAGAAGGAAAACGATTTCATCACTATCAAATAATTTTTGTACACTACTTTTTTAAATTGTTAAGGTATACATACCCTAATACACAGATCAAGCAATGTACAAAAGTGTTAACAATTTGTCCTCGCGTACAACTTGTTGAAGTTTTCATAATAATGTAAGGAATTTAGGACAAACTTTTGATATAACGATGATAAAAAATACTTCCTCGGCTCACATTTTACACTTGACTTGGAATTTTAAACGTTATAATTACGAAGGACGGCATTTTAAACATTATTCCGCGGAGCTCCTTTCGTTGCTAACTTGTACTAAGTGCAGCGCATATTTCGAGTTCATTCCGCCATTTGCTCACATATCGGGCGCGCGCACTCTGCTAACTTACCATTTCTGTTTTCTCTTTATTTATGTTCTGTGCGCTGATCTATTACGCCTGTTTATTGGTACGTAAGTAACACTTAAAATTTTTAGAAGTGGCCACTTAGAAACTGCAAAATTAAAATATGTAAAAAAAAAACAAACTTCAATTTAAAAATGGAATTCTGCCAATCTTATTATGTATATTGCATTTATCTGTCATTTGTTTCTACAAATTGGCGGCAAAAAGAAAATTGTCTAACGTCAACTTAATTTTAACGCGACAAAATTTTCTTGCAATGATTTTCTATGACTTCCGTTGCCATTTAAGCTAACAAGAAAGTCATAACAGGCTTCGGTTGGCCTTCCATGATGAAGCTCCATCCCTTGCCACTCTTTATAACTGGTTTAACTAGTTCAAACGTGGTGGCACTTATCTGACTGACGATCTGCGTGATATCCTCGATGAACATTTAGCTTTATACTCGGATACCTTATAATTTGACCGAAGCTCAATAACTCCGTCGTGTTAATTGGTGCCGCGAAATTATGCAAAGATTTATCGGTGTTGATTTAAATGCTGTATACGACATAGTTACGGGTGACGAAAGCTGGATTTGCTGTTACGATCCCGAAACCAAAAGACACTCTGCTCAGTGAGTGTTTCCTTTCGAAAAGTTGCCTGCTAAACTAAAACGAGGTCGAAGCATCTGAAAAAAAATGATGGGCTCTTATTTGGGAATGACAGGTCATTATACAACAATTGTTTTTGGAAGATAAAAAAACAGTTACTGCAGACTGATACATTAATAATTGTTTGCATCTTGCTTTGAAAAAAAAATTCGGCAAAAACGACCGCAGTAGAATTCCCTTTATCATGACAACGGCTTAGCATACACCACCAGACAAACAACTAACTATTTGGGGACGTCAGGTATAGAAATACTGGCTCACCCGCTTTACATCTTCGACCTTGCACTATGCGTTTTTATTAATTTTCTAAAAAAAAGGAGAAACTCCGAGGAAACAGTGGCTACACTTGAAAAGGCCGTCGAAGGGACCCCTAAGTGCGAGTCGGCAAAGAGTTACTCTCAATGGTACCATCGAGTGCTGAGATGTGTTGATCTCAACGGATACTATTTTGAAAAACAATAAAAATAACTTGCTAGTTTGCTCGGTTTTTTGATGTTTCTTAAAATTACATTTAGTAATTCTGGGAGAAATAAACTATTTGAGTGTAGAAATTTATTGAAATAAGGGTCGATAAAGATGAGATTGTGTCCTTGTTTTGGCATATCATAAGATATAGTAAGAAGTAGTGTTTTATCGGTGAAGTAAAAAAGCATTGAGAAGGGTATTTTTATTTGTATGCTTTATTTTTTATAATGTAACGCATTCACATTATACATTCTAAGTAAAATAAAGCCCTTTCTTAGGGATTGTAAAACAACATGATTCTAACTTTTGAGTCCATAACAATATATCATTAGTAATAAAGTACAAAATTTTACTTGATTGATTAATATGAAATACATTACATTTCAATGAACAATCTAATTTCTGTCTGTTTGTACATTTGTGCACTCAGAACTCCAAAACCATTTGTCCAATTTACTTGATTTTTTTCTTACTATCGAAATACATTATCTGGTACGTTTATGAATTACATAGAACGAATTCCTTATTTTAATATTCAAGGAAAAGAACAACGCTGGTCCTGGATTGGAAGCGTGAGCAGCATCGAGATCGTTTTGTATGAAATAATTTAACGATAGTAGGTGTAAGAGTATGCCGTTCACGGGAATACTTTGATTGAAACTGAACCAAAAGTGGAATTGGATACAGGATCTAGACTCAATTTGTAATCGAGACTGATGCCGATATTCCGAGAGCGAAAACTTATATCGGGAGTAGTATCGGCTCAAGAACGATGGAGAATACTTTGAACAGGGGATCAGTTTTTTCGTTTTAATACCTACTTAACTTTCCATGATGGGTTCGTGGAAAATGAAAAGGTGAATATGCTCAGAAATATGATATTGAACTGATCGCTATCAATATTCTGGCAGTCGCGTTAGAAGTCTTTAGCCGTCGTCGCTTTGTTACCGCAAAAAAAGAACGTTTTGAACTCGATATTCGAACGGAAAACCGTCGCGCGCTTATTACGTGAAACTCACGCGCATTCAACCGCTCGTCGTAGCCGTACGGCTCCAAGTTAATATTCGGCGCCGATCGACCGCGTTCGGCCGGCGCGCCGCCCGCCGGCCGCGTTACGTAACCGTTTCGCGGCTTCTACGTTCGGCGGCATCGGTCTTACGTCCCGCCGCGACGTCACGTGACGTCGTCCCGCGCCGGCCGACGCCGACGCCCGACCGCGAGACGTCCGAGGCGTCTATTTTCGGCGACGCGTCGTCACGACGAGTGTTTACAAATATAGAAAACGACGTCGGTGACTGTACAACGATATTACGATAAAATTGATGTTCTTATGGGAAGCTGTAATGTGACAATAAAGATTTCCAAATCTCTGATTATGATCTATGTTATGTGTACTGAACGTGCATTTATTTGCCGTAATATCATATTATTATGTTATTTTAAAATTTGTCTAAATTTTTTTCTATGTCTCGTAAAATGTAAAAATACATAATTGCTTAGAAACAAAACAAAAACAAAACAAAAAAAGGAAAGGTTGGTGCTTTCCTTTTTTTGACCGACTCCAACGTAACATAAATGTAAACATTGATATCTGTCACAAAGCTGTGATGACAAAAATGTTTAAAATAATAATTTGTTCCAAAATGCTTCATTCAATCCAACAAAGATTGATCTTATAAATTAAGCTTCTGGCTGTACCGCATAGTAGAACTCCTTTGCCCTCTCATTTTACTCCTTTCTTTTATTTATATCCGATCCCTATACAGCAACACTATAATTGTACATTTTTGTCTGTAATTTTGCACACATCGATGTACATAAGACACGACTGCAACTTGAAATAGAAGTTTTAAAAGTGAATACTTGAAAGATGTACATTTAGCACCCATTTGGACTACCTTATTACATATTTTCTATAAATGAGTACTTATATTTATTTAATGCTTTAACCTTTTCACAGAGGGTAGAGGAGGTTACGAATATAAGAACTAGACTAGATGAGATATTTAAGTTCATAGGCAACTAATACGTTTTTAAGATGTTACTTGGAAAATGTCAATCTCACTAGATGGAATATTTCTCAGTCAATACAATACCTAAAGATTCACATTTAAACAATGATGTATTTAAAATATATTGCAATTGCAATCGAAACGGAGCGCGTAATCGAGAGCCGGACCAGCATCAGAATCGAGAATTAGATCGTGAATGAAACCGGGAACGGCACTTTGACCGTATTGTAATAAGAGCGACATCGATATCGGAATTGAAAATGCACGGGGATTGGCATTGACAGCGATATCGACCGATACAAAAGGTAAAGGTATCGATTCTATATACATGTATTCGTATATATTCACGATAACCCATGGTACATGCGCTACGTGTTATGTACATGTGGATATCTGACGTAACATAAAAGTCCGCACTTCGCGCGCGGTCGCTCACTACCTGCGACAGGGTCGTCGACACTAACCGATGCACTCTATTGATAGACTGCAATTATGCTGTTAGCATCACACGAGTCATAAACCATACTCAATAACGCGTTTCGTAATTTATCGTTCGTCGGTGTCGTTGACCTCGATTATTTACAGAACATTCTTTTTTACCTAAACCGTATGAAAATCGAAGTTAATTTAGTTTTCAATAACTAAATTGGCTTCGACACTCGGTGTTTCGCAAACATGACACCAGGAATATATCGACAAAGTGTATCATCCACTTTGTTTTTCAGTATCGGGCACGATCCCATTGCAACACCGAATTTAGGAACGCTCATAGAAAGTGGATTTTTTGACATCATTCGATGTGGAGAATTAAAAAATACGAAGTAGGAGTCCGTGTGAAAGTCGTTACGGTTTTGTTTAGAAAGTTAAATGTTAATTTTAGTGGAGATTTTGAAGAAATGAAAAATATAAGTCTGTTTGAGTGTCATCGGTGTAGAATAAAGCTTGTTAAAATTTAAAAAAATACATTAAAAATTATTGTCTTTATCTCCAAAAAAGTGCAATTTAAAGAAAAAAAAACGTGAAATGTAATTTATAAAATGTATATTCAACATAAAACTAATTGTTGTAATTTTTTTTAATGAATACTTCAATATTCAAATAGCTACCGCTTCACAGTCATACTATTATGGTAACGTTGTATTATCAAATAACAAAACTCTCAGTAATATGAAATAATAAAATGTCTCAAATTTATTATGTTATGTAACAATATGCTTTACGGAACCTTAAATGCGCGAACCTTAAATACTGGCACCTGCCGTGCCAGTCGGTCTCGCGCATAAGAGAGGGCGCAATACGTAAGAGTAAACAGGAATATTTATTATAAAAAATCTTGTGTCTGTTTCATTTATCGACACCATATCAACATATCCATATAATGTCTTTGTCATAAAATATGAAGTGACGTTACAGTAGAAAATTAATATTCTATTAATGCACACATTATTAGCAATTGACTCTGACAGATAATTACATATGATAATTATGATGATTTTTTTAATAGTAGTACCTAGTTCAAAATTTTCCTTATTCATAAAAATAATTTAAAAGGAATTAAACTTGATATTAAACAACCATATCCGTATAATATTTAAATAATATTTTTTATAACGTATGCGTATAGTTAATTTAAAACTATATACCTTGAAGATATAAAAATGTCCATTCTGTTGCACAATATAGTAAGCCCGAGTTATCTTCGATTATGCAGTTAGGCTAATGAGTGATCTCAATCATAATTATGTGAATTATTGTAGTAACAAACGCCGTGTTAAACTTTAACTGACGATTGAGTCTATTTTAATAATTATCACTGTACCGTTTGGCTTTTGTATAGGAATTGGTGTATTATGCAAAACGACCGCTAGGGGGCGCTCCATGCACGAATATGATAGTATACGCAAGCGAGAGAGTCATAGTACTGAGTCAGTGCGAAATGAGACTGCAGCTGTGGACTCAGCTACAGCCACTTGGGTCATAATTCGTGCTGTGGTTCGGATACAAGTATACAGCGTAGTCGTTACCTGTCTATGGTTGATGCACTATTTTTAGGTCCCGTCGCTGTAAATTATCATCTTGGCATTGACTTAGGTTTTATTGCGCTGGTCTCTTCCGGATTGTAGAAAAAAGTGTCTAGCCGCTTGATTGCAAAAATATCTACAGAAATTGTGATACAATAAATAATATGAAAATGCTTACGATTGTCTCATAGTCTAGAATAAAATCGTAATTTTATTTATAGAAACCAAATACATACAAATGACAAAAGTCTGTCTGAAAATAATTTTTAATTAGTGCTCTAAAGTTTAGAGCACTAATTATTTATAATAAGTTTCATCGTCGGTTCTTTAGTCTAAAGAACCGACGATGAAATTTATTATAATTTTATCTTTTTCTCAGTAAATATATACCTTTCTCGCTTTTCAAAAAGGATTTTCGGTCCGTAGACATATACTTATCGTTGGCGGAACGATTTTCGGTACTAACGGCCTCTCCGCCGTCTCCTTTTAAACTGACATTTAACGAAGTCCCTTTTAAAATAAAATTCGTAGTCCACAATCAATTTTAAGAGTGACTCTTAGTTAAAAGTGAATTTAAAAGATGTTAGTGGAAGAGATCCTAAATGTCTATTGTGCAGCTTGTTTTCGTTACGAAAATCTCACGTGAGTGAATCTCATCCACATTTCACCAAATCGCACCAGGGTGAGGGCGGGTTGAATTTTCAAAAAGCTCCCCATTTCCTCGTGTAGTCAGTGGGGACGCCTCACGTAAACAAATTAAAAAATATATATCTTGTTTAAGACGTGAAATGGGTAATTTGCGACCGCTTCGAACGTTATGCTCTTATATTCTATATAATATTTGTGCTATAAATCGGCGATGGCACACGAATTTTTGATCGCGTCGCGCGTTAAACCTTAGCATATAGCCCAGTACCGGACGGCCCTCGGTGATCTCTACACCTACGGAATCGCATCTCACATCCCGTCCGAATATCCTCCCTTGTTTGTATACAAAGCCGGTCCGTAGCCATCGATCGACCTACGCACGTACTATTACAACGCGTTGTCTCTGGTCGATCTATATTTAGGGAGAGACGCGGCGCGACGTAACTCCCGGCCTGTCGATACGCCCGAGCGAGGGGGGCGCGGGCGACACGGTGCGGCGAGAAGGGAACGGGTGTTCTCTGTGCGCATATGACGTCACGGAGTATCGTTAACGTACGTGTAGTAAAATCACGATGTATGTGCGTTGCATAACGTATTAAGGCCTTTCCATGTAATATTCGCTTACCCGATGTCCTACTTCAAAATAGGACAGGTGGGCAATTGTTGTCTTCGCATAAAAAATGTCGGGTTCTGATCCGGATCATGACGCGCCAGTTCACCGATGAGCTTTTAACTTGCGTCAAAGGAAACCATTTGTTGTTACCCCCCTTAGAGTGCGTCGGCCGGCGCTCCAGGGTGCGGTCACAAACCTCTAGACGTGTCTCGGTAGCGGCTTACTATAAATCTAACTCGACGACTGCAATGAAGTCGATATTCGTAACGTATATGGTGCGTCACAAACTAGAGCGACTATGTAATGGATACATTGTTTAATGTTTTTAAAAATATATGAAAAATTTGAAAAATAATCAATATAAAAACTTTCAATTTAGGAAATGAAACGTGTTGTTTACGATCGAATGTCGTATATAATCGAAAATAATTATTATACGAATGTATATATTATGTTTATTTCGAAGACATCTTTATACATTAAATGTAAAATGTCGAACCTATATGCACTTTATCTGTTGTCTATATTCGTCAACTTTAAAGTGTTGTGATTTCCTTAATCAAAAAAAGTCGTCAACATTAAAAGGCCGAATCGTTTTTATTGATTCAAAATCAAGCTACAAATTTTTCTCAGCTACTCATTACATAATTAAGTTTGTTTTATAAAGTGACAAGTTTTAATGTTTATTATTACCGTAATTTTTTACAAATGTTATATTTAAAAACGCATTATTATATCGCCAGTTTCATATAAGTTTTTTTCGATATACCATAGATAGTCCAATCACGAGTGAATTTGGTAAACTTTTTTCAATCTTACGAAAACAGCTCGTGGGATGCTATTCGGTTTGATGATTCAAATGCATTAATTCGCTTATGTTCTGATAGGGTTTCGGCGAAGATTTGTCATGTTTAATAAAACATGATAAAACTTCGCCGAAACCCATACATCCAAGTAACTGGCTTCCTTCTAAAAATACTTCAATCTGCAGCGTTCCTACGGTTGTTTTTACAGTAAAATACACACAAGATACTTGGATAAAACAGTTGAAAGATTCAATAGACACTGATGTACTTGCATAACTAGTTGTCGAGTGGACGCTTTCTGCTGAATTCACATAATAAACTGAAGAATAGACGTGCTTACATTTGCCTTGCATTAACGAAGTGCACTTTTGATATTTTTATTGATTTCAAGCTGAGAAGTAAGGGGTTTATTACAATTGAGAAAGTAAAAACGGGCCATTTCTAAAGACGTAAAATAACAATTGATTTAGAAAATTATTTGATTACATATTTGAAATCTGAGTTTGAGCAAAATAATTCCATCAGTTATCATTGCCCCTTCTTCGTGGCCAATCTTTTGTGTAATATCGAAAACATGGCCTGACTCGTCGAGTTTTTGGATTTTCGATGTATTTCATTTAGCCTCGTTATCGTTCATTGGTAAAGACCGAAACATTTATTTTATAATTTTAATCGCATCAAATTAAAATTGTACCTGCCTATTCTAAATAGGTTTAGGTCGAGACAGGGTCTGGATAGTTTATTTTCTTCATCGCACTGTATCGCTACTGCCGACTCTGTGCTGCCATCTATAGTTTTCGCTCGTTCCCTTTATACAAAAGTATGATATTTCATTCCGTTCAAATACCAACAGCCTTGTTTGGTTGTAAGTTGTGTCGTGCGTTCGCCAGCAAAGTAACATGAATATAGTTATTTATTTATAAAAATGCACTTCTGCGAGGTCTTCGACGGCCCGTGTCCTCAAAATTTATATCGATAGTCACAATGCCTACGCCGGACACTCCACAGTCGTAGGCACTTTTTTCTACAACCATATTAAACAGGTCTGTATGAAGTCATGTGACGGCGAGCGAGAAGTTTTCGTGTACAAAAAAATTGTGCCTCTACAACGAAGGCTGACGAAGCCGGTAAAGTAGGTATGTATTGTGCGGTGAGTCGCCGACTAGACAGATCGGACTATTGAACTATCGAATTCAACAGCATATAATTATAACGTGTATCGCCGATATGACGAACCGGCCCGCCTTTGTCTTGTAGGTGGTGATTCCCCGGCAAAAAAAGAACTCTTATAAACTAAGGAATCGACTCGGGTATGTAATGAATACTTAGGCTGTGATTCCCCGACAGAAAAAGGACTTCATAAACTCACAAACCAGTCCGCGTTCGTGATGGATACTTAGAAGATAATTCTTTGACAAAATAGAACTTATGAACTAACAGGACGGCCTGCGCTTGTGATGTGTTCTTAGAGGATAATTCCCTGATGAAATAGAACTTTATGAACTAACGGGACGGCCTGTTCTTGTGATGCATACTGGGCGGTGATTCCCCGACGAAATAGAACTTTATGAACTAACGGGACGGCCTGTTCTTGTGATGTATACTGGGCGGTGATTCCCCGACGAAATAGAACTTTATGAACTAACGGGACGGCCTGTGCTGTGATGTATACTGGGCGGTGATTCCCCGACAAAATGGAACTTTATGAACTAACGGGACGGCCTGTGCTGTGATGTATACTGGGCGGTGATTCCCCGACAAAATGGAACTTTATGAACTAACGCGACGGCCTGTTCTTGTGATGTATATTGGGCGGTGATTCCCCGACGAAATAGAACTTTATGAACTAACGGGACGGCCTGTGCTGTGATGTATACTGGGCGGTGATTCCCCGACAAAATGGAACTTTATGAACTAACGCGACGGCCTGTTCTTGTGATGTATACTGGGCGGTGATTCCCCGACGAAATAGAACTTTATGAACTAACGGGACGGCCTGTTCTTGTGATGTATACTGGGCGGTGATTCCCCGACGAAATGGAACTTTATTAACTAACGGGACGGCCTGTTCTTGTGATGTATACTGGGCGGTGATTCCCCGACGAAATAGAACTTTATGAACTAACGGGACGGCCTGTGCTGTGAACTGTGATGTATACCGGGAGGTGATTCCCCGACAAAATGGAACTTTATGAACTAACGGGACGGCCTGTTCTTGTGATGTATACTGGGCGGTGATTCCCCGACGAAATAGAACTTTATGAACTAACGGGACGGCCTGTGCTGTGATGTATACTGGGCGGTGATTCCCCGACAAAATGGAACTTTATTAACTAACGGGACGGCCTGTTCTTGTGATGTATACTGGGCGGTGATTCCCGACGAAATAGAACTTTATGAACTAACGGGACGGCCTGTGCTGTGATGTATACTGGGCGGTGATTCCCCGACAAAATGGAACTTTATGAACTAACGGGACGGCCTGTGCTGTGATGTATACTGGGCGGTGATTCCCCGACAAAATGGAACTTTATGAACGAACGGGACGGCCTGTGCTTGTGCTTGTACACTTGGCGGTAATTCCCCGACAAAAAAGAACTTTATAAACTAACGGATGGCTTGCGTTTGTGTTCTATACTTAAAGGGTAATTCCCTGACAAAATAGAATGTTATATACTAGCGGAACGGCCTGCTTTTGTGCTCTATACTCAGAGGGCAATTCCCTGACAAAACAGAACTCATGAACTAACAGGACGGGCTGCGCTTGTGATGTTATACTTAGACATTAATATCCCAACGTAACAAGACTTGATGTTAACTGTTGTCCTTGTAACACAAGTCGACGGAATGTAAAGGGAGTTGTTATTAAAAGTACGGGACACGGGTACGTGTACGTTCTATCTTCTATGCCGTTTAGTGGTTGTGTAATATTTCGGTGTACTACATGTAAGTGTGATTGATCCTGTTTGCTAAAAAAAAATATGTAAATACTTATACGTGGGAGTTAATTGTTGGTTAATTACATTGAAATTGTCGATATATTATATTATGTGTAAAATGTTATCATAAAATGGTTGTCTGGTAAGTTTTTGCCTCATTTTTTACCGATATGAAATTCACTAACACAATAATCGATTACAACGTAAACCACATAACTGTCTAGCTTACTAGTAATCTACTCATTTGCTTAGTGTTTATAAATTGTATCTATTTGAAAAAAAAAAAAGATTGCATACGTAAGTCCATCTGAAAGCCACTCCGTACATTATAAAATGAACTATCAACTCGCTCAGGTTTTGTGCGTTCGTGAAACGCAAACAGGTATTATGTTTCGTCTGAATGGCGAGAACAAGGCGCACGTTTCGTTTCCTCGGAGATGTTGGGAATGCTTTTTTAAATCCAACGAGAAACACTTTCCGACCAAGTCCATTTATTACGAGGAGCATATGGAGAGGGGTTATGAGGACTCGTTTCTGATTAGGGGTGTCATAGAGACGAGAGTTATGGGGTTGTGCGATGAATTTGAAAAAAAATATCCAAAACTATATATATCCGCCAATGGGTTCGTGAATATTTATGATGAGGTATGAACAGTATGTAGGTCCTAATCTTTAATACTTAACTGCGATTATCATGCTGTTAGACAATTAAGGTAAAAGTCGGACACGCATGGAAGAGAGGATTTTGTATCATAAATATTCGTATTGCTTAGTAATTATTTTCTTAAATTTTACCAAAATCCGTTTTTGAAAACTAAAATGAATATCTAGCTTTATAAAATAAAATTAAAAGACAGTAAGTTATCCTAGGCTAGAATTTAAACGCATTCTTCGTATAAGCAGGCTACCGTAGTAACGTTTAGACCAACAGAACTTATTTGTCCTTAGTATTGTAAAATTAAACGACACATAATTTTATAAGCATTTCCTCTTTACGAATGTTTTTCGTTTCTCGTGAGATTAAAAGACTTGAGTTTTCGCTTAGGTTTTCCTCTAAAGCTTAAGTGAAGACCTATATAGAGTATTTTTTCAAAATTCAGGTTCATTAGGTTCGAAGAAAATGAGAAAATATTCGATTTTTACGTATATTTTGCCATATATTTTAGAATAAAATATACTATATCTTTTAATTCTCATATATGAAGTTCTTTCATTCGATACGTCACGCGAGGAAATATTTTTCTTTTAATAGCCTAAAATTTCCCCACATTTATAATTTTCATTATTCACGCTATACATCCATGACCTGATTGGGCTCAGCTAACGTATATTCGCCAAATTGTAACTTTATTCCTACAGAATATAGTTTCTTAGTATATAGTTTGCGATAAACAGACTAGAAAGTGGTCCTAATATGAGTTTTGTCGTTTCGTCGGATTATGAAAAAATGTATTATTACTATTTGATAAAGCCGTTACGCGAATATGCTGTAGATGTAACTGTAATAAAGAATTTATCGACATCGTTAAGATTTGTCGATATGAAGCAAATGTTGACAGACGCCACATTTAGATATATCGATCGTTCTCGAAGCGGCCAGCGCCTCACCGCGACCTGGAGACGCTGTTATAACGTTGTAGTGTTGAAACACGCGAGTGTCCTCTGAAGCTTGAATATTTAAGCTGGTACTGAGCATACCCGAGTTGTCTATAAAAACGTTCACACAGTTTGATAGTAGTATGTAATATAATATTGTACAGGTTTTTAATGTTCGAATTCAGGAACATATAGTATAACCTAGGAGGGGGAAGTGGTTGAGGTCAAGCGAGGGCGGGGGGAAGTCAAGGCCGCAACGACGGCGCATGTGCAAGGTGGAGATGCACTTGCGATGTACCTATCTACTAAATGATCAAAGCTGCGGTTGCAGTAAATGGGATCGCCGGGCATGCGCGTTTTGAGACACGTTCTTGGGATGTCCCGGAATGTTCTAGATGGATCATTCTAGAAATTGTTGTGTGAAACTACTACCATAAAGAATCTTACAAACGTCACACCCTAAATTCAGATACGTCGGGATCGATTCGAAATGGATTTTTTGTCTACACGTGTAACTTCTGCTTTTTATACACTCATATGTTGTTATCTGTCTTAATTTAATAGCTTGTCGAGCTTTAAACGTATACATAAAAAAAAATGCGATTTTCGTTTGAATTGAATTAAATTAAAGTGTCTGAACGGTTAGAAACAAATTTTGATTTTAATATAATACAAGAGCTCGGTAGTGGTATGTTAAATCTAGCTATAATACAACTACTAGCTAGCTAGTCTCCAGCTGCAGCCGCCTGGGCTCGCTATCTCACTTCTTTCTTCCGGCACCAACATTATTACTTGTTCCATTCGTAGATTTTGAACGCGCACGCGTTGATGAGAATAATGCAGATCGATTACAATACGAATTTAAGTAATGCTATTTGTAAATATGTTTTTTTGTGTTACGTGCGTATTTTGTGTTTTAGGTCATCTCAGTTTGGTTTGATATATATATATATATATATATATATATATATATATATATATATATATATATATATATATATATATATGTAAGACGAATTCGTCCGGATTCTTTAGGAATCGGCAAATTAAATAAATGTGTTGCTCTGTAAGGACAAAGATTTATTTTACATAAGTTCACATTTTATATATACAATTGCTATGTACAGTTCGCTATGTATAATTACACTATAGTGTTAATGTCACACCTGTAAGGACAAAGAAACGACATTTAAAGCAATTTCATTAGTTTGTCGATTCCCTGCGCCTGTTAATTTTTATAATATAGTATTTCGCTTAGTACTCTCTGTACTCTCTGTACTGTACTATTGTCATTTGTCGTTCTATACACAAGCGGAGACGTCTTTTCTAAGCTGCCAGCATATTGACTACGGATTGTCAAAGGAAGCACGAAGAAATGTAATTTCTTTACATATATATAATTTCGTATGTTTATTATACATTATACATATCAATCACACGTTATGCAAAACGTCCTAATTGGGAGCGACGCATTTATTCCACGTCGCTCGGTCAGCCGCGACGCTAGATCCGTGTTCGTTTATAAGGCGACGACACTCCGTCCGCTGCCCCGCGCCGCGCGATCGCATGAAGCTCTGCAGTAGGTGCGCCGACGACATTTTGAAGTTTATGGCGTCACCAAAGACAACCGTAGACCGACGATATTGCGCTTTAAACTTTGAACAATAACTTTTGATCAATAAAAGAAAATATCACTCGAACACATTCTTTCGTGTGATGTAAACGATAATGTTAATGTTTTCGATAATGTAATCCATGACACAATTTTCTCCGCCCTACCCATTTGTTTCTGTCAATCTATTGCTGTTCTATAAATATACCAGCTCGCTGCGACATCGGCATTTATTTAAAACACAAACTCGCTTGATTGTACATCCTCATCAAGTCGCAGCTGTGTCGAGATTTACTATAAAAAAGAAAGAGGAAACGAGTCGGGCTCGCGCGACTGTAGTTCCATATATTTTTATTCGCGTTAATTTGACCATATCCACTAAGCGGCCGTTTATGATTACGTAAAAGTTAGCATTTTTTAACACTCAAACCCCATCATGCCCACATGTAAAAAAGAGAATTGGTTGACCCTGTCATCCTCCCCTTTTTTTATAAAATTTTGTTTTATTTACATATTCAAATGTATCATTTCAACTTCTGTTTTTCAATTTTCTCCGTCGAAGCTTTTGAGACTAGAGGGATAGCGACAGACAACAACATAGGTTTACAATTTTGGTACGGAGCACACTCTAAATAAAAGTTATTGGATTTATTTGATTGTTCTCAATTATATTTCTTAACGGTCAGGGTCGGTCATTTTTTTCTGACCAATATCACTAACTGCTTCTTTTTTGTGGGCTATTCATTGGCGAGTTCCAAACGTAATTCAAACGATACAATGAGTCACATGTAATTAATAATAATATTGCATCATCAATAAAAGCGTTGAATTAATATAAACCTTTAGTTAGTACCGCAGCATCGACGTTCGCGGCGCGCACTCCACGGACTCTAAGACGCTTACAACCATTACTAAAACTACAGAATCGGTGCGACTATAAAAGGTGCATGCGATCTATCCTGTCCGATATCGCAACGATATCGGCCACCCTCGTGTGCATGTCGCCTTTAATTAATAGCACCGCGGTGGACATTACGTTTGTTACCAGGCGAAATTCGTCATGCGAGACGACTATTCGAAGGTCGATTCGTTAGCTGTTTTTATAATGAACCGCATAAAAAATTGTTATACTCTAAAATAGCTCAATCTGTACATCCGTTAAAAATATTGTTCTCCTTATTCCCTGTGGATAATCGGGAACTTCTATGTTATGTGGTAATTTCATCATAGATGTCACTCTTAATTCTCCAAGAGAGAAGCGATGGCTGACCCTATCATAGTGAAGATTGAATTACAGTAGAGCCCTTCAAAGTTCGGAACGACTGGATGTACATGGAGACATTTCGTTATCGAGCTGCATGTACCTTGAGGCGCGGTGTGTTGTTCCCCTACGAGCGTAGCACGTCGCCTTGGACGAGAGTCCCTTTGTAACACTACCTCGCACAACGTCATGAACGAAAGGGCCAATATAAAGAGACCTTTACTAGGGCGTCGTGCCGGGCCCGCTGGACACGGCCGTCGACAGACGATTGAAGAATCCGAGGCATTTACTTTAATCTGCTACCTCATATACGAAGCGCGCCAATTTGTATGCGTACTATTTAAATTTGAATAATTAGCCAATGCGTGTTTTATAATTCATATCAAATTGTCAATCATGAAATATATAGTTACATTGATTACATTGAAGATGTAAATCCATCACTACTTTACAAAGGTTAAAATTTTATACGGATTCTGACGCATTTATCTATTATGTTTATTACGTATAATCATAAGTTTTATATGTAATAATATTATATCACTTTAAGGTTTGAATCATTTCTGAGCAATATAAACTTGTTTTGGTACGCCTGTACGGACGACAGAGAACCGGGGCAGCGTGCGTGACTGCGTGCGGGAGCTTTGCTCACGCTCAGAAAATTGGGCTGGAATATTGAATGACACATCGCTTGTAATATTTTTGCTTCGCGTAGGTGATCCACGCGAAGACGGTTTGTTTTGCGGGTTTTATTTTGAATATGTATTATTTGACATAGAAAAGTGAGCACTCACCAATAAAGTCAACACAGTAACGTACCTATATTATTACTGATTTCAAAAAAAAATCTGGTCATCAAACTGATAACATGGACACTATTCTGTTTTGAAGTGTAATTTCAAATATACATATATGTATTAAATGATTGTTGCACGCAGTCGTACATAACAAGCATTGCTCGGGTGTTCGTGTCCGCGCATCTCAATTGCTATTCGAAATGTGATATGAATTTTATTGTACAATTATTATTTAAACAAAAAAAAAATTTTTTTCGTTTTTTTTTTGTATATGTTGATAAGTCTAGCTTCTCCATTGTAGCAACTCGCATCCTTAGAGGTGAGATTTTTTCCTATACTTTTTGACTAATTGTTGTTAAACCTGTTCATATTACCGAACATGTCTGTTATACATAATAGTTCAGTAGTCCGTTGTAGATGTATTCACTGAATTTCTAAATTGACGTGAGTTTTTCTATTAACCCCCTCCACTTAAATAAAATTTGGTGAGTTTTGTCAGACACTTCTCTCGCCTCGCGATTTTCTTTAGTTCGCGTAATTTACGGATAACCCTTTAGAAGTTTAGACGTTACAGGCAAGCCCGGCTTCATAACTAATAATTAACAACATGAAGGGGCGACACATTTTTATGCTTTTCAGACTTTATGTCATCGGCATCGCCACAGTCGACACTAGATTGTACAAAAAATTTTCACATCTGACATCTGCCCATGTACATTTTTGCTTAACGAAAGGGCATTCAGCTTGTAAATCAATATTCAAGGTACACTTCGCCATGATTAAGTTGACACTGTCAACTCGATAACATTCACCCGAATCGAATCCAATTACTTCTCGTCACGACAGCGAAAATGTAGTAAACGACTGTGATGGAGTAGCGAACGGAGAAGTGCGCCGCGACCCCCCGACACACCTCATCGCTCTCGGCGCCATTTTATTGTCGCGACTAGCGGTGCTCTCGAAGACGGGACTATTTTGCGGCCCGAAGCGGCTGTCGGGCGCGCCGGGCCGAAGTCTAGCGCAAATAGGAGCGATACGAGCGCGCGAACGCAGGCGGCGCCGATGGGCGTCACGTGATTGCGTCACAAACTAGTGACGTGTCATAAAAAACGAAAAACATAGATATCGAGCAAATTTCCAATTTCACGTAACGTATATATTAAATTATAATAAAATATAGTACGTTGAAGATGTATTGAAGAAGTACCAAAAACAAAATATTATTCGGACATGCGAGTGAGAGAGAGACCTAGAACTTTCCTGAGACCTTGAGCCACCGAAATATATCAAGGTCACGTCGGCGTCGCACACTCGCAGAGCGAGACACCACTAGTACTCAATGCATAATTTCCACTGATTGCTTTTTCCACTACAGCACAACTCGAAGTTGAATATTGTTTATCTAATTAGACTAATTAATTTTAACCAATAACTTAAATGTATAAATTAAACAAACACTGACTATTGTTGCAGAGTTTATCTGTTTCGTTATACGATCGCACCGCCATACGCGGACCTTGAAATTTAATTATTAATAAGTAATGTTACTTATTTAATTAGTAAATATATTATTTAATAATATTAATTATTGATATAATGTTTTCGATATAAGCATTACAGACGGACACCAAACATTCACGAATAGGTTTTATTCATTAGACATATCCACATAAATGTATGTAAAATATGTAGGTAACGTCGCATCGTATTTGTGACTAAAAGGCTATCTGAATTTTTAAGACATACGAGTACAGTACAACGCATAGAAACCGGAGGGAGAGAAGAATGAAGGGTCGGGGAGCGTAATACCTGCGTATTGTATCATTCGCACCCAATTCAGAGCGACAAAGTTTCGTGCGCTGTACTGTACTAACAAGGAGTTTAAATTATATAAAAATTAAGGCAATAATGTCTTATAGCATGTACAGTGATATTATGACTGGATACTTCTCTAACGGTGAGAAACATTTGTACTACTTCATCGGGGCGAATAATTAAGCAACTGTTACAACAGTCGCCAACAGTGGAACGTCTGACCGCGGCAGCGAGCGTGACGTTAGGACGTCAGGAGTCGGGTAGTTTCATTGCTAACCTATTTTTTTTTTTATCAGAATCGCAGAAATCTTTTATTGATCCAATAGGAATAGGTAAACCTCGGTTTTTGTCAGAAAAGCAAACGCTGAATTTTATGATACTAATAAAAAAAATGACGGGACTTACGTCCACAAGTTACGTCACACTTATGGTCCCCCTTAACGTGTGACGTAATTTGTGCATCGTCCCTACAGTGTCGGCCTACGTAACTTTTGAGAAACTATTGGCAATGTAATTTTGATAATTAACAAAGGCTCGTGTTAAGCCCTCTATTGATTCGCCGTGTAAAATTAGTTTTCTTGGGACCGTCGAACGTTGCAAAAATTTCCAGGTATGTTAGAGTGTGTTATATAATTTAGCGATACATGGTCCGTATTGTTTGAGTCGTTCGCAGGAGGCGGGCTTCTCTCGCATCGACTAGTTGCGGTCTTTTATATGCGTATTGAAATTAATCATTACGAACAATAAAGAGACGAACGGCCTTGACCACACGTGTCTCTATGCGCAGTCGGAACGTCTGTGAGCTTTGCATATGATTAAATATTATATTACCTGTATTGTGTGAATGACGTAAAAACGTTGTTCGATTTAAATTGTTTAATTGTTAATATTCTGGAAATAAATGTAGAATAAATTTTGAGAATTATAAAAGAAAAATATATTTATGTGAACCTAGATATTTTTTCTCGCCAGTAGTACTACTGAATCGTTCGTGAAATCATTAATGAATCATGTTAAAATTGTTTACTCAAAAGTTGAAACAATTCAAACATTTAGTACTACAATAACCTGCGACAGTTATGACCTAAACTAACTTGCGATGGTGCGAAATTGTTATTTCAAGCAGGCGAAAGATGTATTACGGTCAAAGTAATATGTTGTAGTTACAATGTTTTGTGACACTCAGTCCTGGATTTGTCAATAGGCCGTGTAGGCCGCGGCCTAAGGGCGGCAGCGTCCTAGGGGCGGCAGATTTCAGAAAATTATTATTTTAGAAGGGTACATGGGGCGGCGGAAATAAAGTGGCCTACACTCATAAAAAATATAAATCCGTCACTGGTGACACTGCATGCAAGTATAATAATATAGGATCAGTTCAATAAAACGTAAATTCTAAAAGCCGCTAGTAGCGAAATATGATTGAAGGTCAATTCTATACGCCTATTATTCCGTTTGGAAATACGAACGGTATACGGTTATGTTGATTTGAAAAAAAAATAATTTCATACGGTTTTTTTAAAATATTTCAATACCAAGAATGTTCGAATTCAAACTGATTTTTTTACTTACATTTCGTGAATATATGTCGCCGCGTTCAAAATGGGTGTGAATTTTCTTTAGTTAAAACAACATTAACATAATAGTTTAGCGACGGACTTAAAAAAAAAAGATTAAACCAACGAACCTATTCGTTATTCGACATATATCCATTATGCGAGTGAGCTTTTTACGAAGACTTTTAGTGTTGTTGTGAGCTGCGTTCTAGCGTTCTATAGTTTGGTGCTTATAAAAAGACGCTGGACAAGTGCGAAAGAGCCTCCCAACCCTGAAGGTTCCGTACAAACTTAATTATGTATGTAGATATTACATTCATCGATATGCTCGGCTGTTTTAATTGTGTCCAAACCGACACTGTCTCGATATCGGTCCAGGAATTCAGAAGCTTTTGTTGTTTTTCTTTTATCAAAAAATATTTCGAATTTGTTTTTAAATATCAGAATTTTTGAAAATCTTAAATTTTCTTAGTGGGAAGTTAAAAAATGTTCTCCCATACATCTCTACATCAAGATCCAATTACGAATGTGAAAGTGAATGCAACTACGAGTTAAGAATTTTCAGATTTTTTTAATTGTGCTGTGAGACGTTGTTGCTTCGTGCCAAATTTCATAATTGTAGATCAGTAGGAAATATCCTATAGATTTTGACGCATTCCCGCGTGTCTAAACGTGCGACAAATAGATCGTATTTTTTAAATGACTGATGTTGGTTTTTTTTGAGCTTTACGAGACGGTAGACCGAATGATCCGATAGTAATTTTAACTCGATTCCTGCACGCTTTCCTGAGAAAAATGTTCTCAACAGAGAGACGGGAAAATAACTGTTCCTTCTTGGGTAGAGAACCTTAAAAATCATCAAAATCGGATCATCGAATGAGGAGTTATTCATGTTCGTATCTAAAAAAAATATAGAAGCATCGAATCAATAACGACTCTCTTCGTCTGTTTTCGTCGGTTACAAATCAATGTATATTAAAAAGGTTCCCTGTTACACTTTTCATACAGAACTGGGCAAGTTTGAGTCGGACTAGCGCACCGAGGGTTCTGTCCCAAGTTAATTATATATGTAGTTATTTCATCCTGCAAGTCTTGATGATTTTGCCTGTTTCCGATGCCGATGCTAGTGGTTATATATTGATGTCAAGAATTGCGATAAATTTACTGTTTTTTTTTACAAAAATTTCATTTTATTTTTATTATCCGAAGTTTTGAAAATCTAACTTTTCATAGTGTGAATTAAAAAAATGTCGTCCCATTTATTGGTCTAAATCACGGTCCATACTCCAATTCCAAGTATAAGTTTGTAATCATACTTTTTTTTCCAATGTTTACAAATTAACGACTTTCAGATTTTTTCCTTTATTTGTCTTTTGAAACTTTTTGACGTGACAACGTCTTATAAATTGGTTTGCCGGGTGACACTTCAAGAAACTGCGTTACGCTCCGCTCACGTTATGCGCTCACAATGAGAGCGAGTGAGAGGCACGCGTCCCTTCCACTCGGGCATGGTTAGCCCGCCTAAGAGCGAGAGAGACAGACATAAAAAGTGAAAGGCACGCGTCCCTTCCACTCGAGCACAGTTAGCCCGCCTAAGAGCGAGAGAGACAGAGACGCAAATGTATTGCAAGTTATTGAATGTATATTTGTATATAAATACGTATGTATGTGTAAAGGTAAAAATAAAATTTTGTTAATATGAAATTCAGTGCGAGATTCTTTGTATAAATTAATGTTTTAAATATAATTCTTTGTATAAATAAATGTTTTAAATTATTACTATTATTTCATCCTTCTTCCTACTATACGAATGAATATTCACATTAAAATGATTTTACCACTCAAAGTCGTTGTCACGTAAAACTTTCGCCCGTATACCGACTTTACAGGCAACCAATTTTTTTTTTGCCAAAGTTCATGATTCTAGGTTAATGGAAAATACCCTTATACGTTTTGGTTCCCTTGCGAGTGTCAAGTTGTTCTGCATAAATGGATGTTTTTGGCCATATTTTTATTACTTTGACTTAGGAGCTTGATGTTCTTAGTTTCAAGGCACCTCAGACGTGAGTATTTGATATCAATTTCAGCTCGATACCTCCACGCGTTCCCGAGGAAAATGGTCTTACCAGACAAACATACATACAGACCGACAACGAAATGATCCTGTAAGAATTCTTTTTTTCCTTTAAAATTTTAAAAATAAAATGTTTTCCCATACACGCAACGAAGTCTTCACGGGCAAACTGAATTTCAATTAAATAATAATCTTAATACAAATTTAAATTTTATTGCGTCCTGCGTCTACAAGCTCATGTGGTGTTGTCACAGCGTGGTGTAATTAAAGGTAGCCGGTTAACTGAAAGCTTTGCCCCGACCTCGGCCGATCGCGGGTTCAGAAATTAAACGATATTATTGGCCGTTTCCCGGGTTCATCATAAAGAAGTTACAAAACGTTAATTGTAAATCACGTAGATGTAGTACCTTCGTACGGTGTGTATCGTGTAAGAAGTGTTTACAATTTTTCTTTTCTTTTAGAGAAATTAATCCAAACAATGAAGCCCACTAAATTACAGGGAAAGTAAGTAGAAGCGGTAATTAATTCTCGTTTTCTTACATTCGGATATCGATCCATATTAAATTCGTGCTTAACATGCAGCCTATAAGACGTGGATATTTTACTTTTCAACGGCGATCTGTTTATTTGCCGTAGCCGTCGGGGACGTCGCACGCGTGAGCGTATTACAACAGTAGCCTGAAAGCGCAGTACGGACGCGGGGGCGCGGCCGCACCCGCGCCAGGTATTGATCAGCGGCGGGCCTGCGCGCTGCGGCCGCCTGCAGCGCGCCCGCTCGACTCCGCGACTGCATCCGCGCGATGTTGTACACACGCACACGCACACACACGCACACGCAACTATATACCGTGGCTTCATCTGATATAACAGTGATATCGAGTGGTATTGACATGTCGCTCGTCAGGTGCCAGAAATGGGGGTCGTGTCGAGTCTCAATCGTCTCATCATCGAGGCATGCCCGCCCGGGATCTCGTCGATTCGGATAGAGGACCTGCAACCTTGAGCCTCGCCGCTCACGCCACGCGGGCGCGGGTCGGGGGCGTCGCGACCCCAGGCTTACCGCGGCATATTAACAGGCCGATTGACCCACGGTTCAATCGGCCTGTGGTCAGAATTCGAACGCGGCACCTCCCGCGCGGGTCGTTGACCACGCGACCGTCACCCCACTTTCCTCTGTACGTTCATAGGTGTCGCTCGCTGCCTAACCCCCGTTCCGAATTCGTGTTTTTTATTTTAATATTTGAAGTGGGTTAAATTTCCTTCCGAAATTTCTCGAAGCGTAGGGCGCCCCCGTGCCGCAGTGCGCGGCCCGCTTTTCGAGGGGGTAATGTTTACCTGTACTGTTTAGAATCGACTTTACGAATTTGCCTACTTCACCCGCCTGGATATGTTTATAGAAAGTATTGAGCTTGACATCTTAATGTAATTATATACATATGTACTTTTCGTACTCCTATTCGTTTTGCCTGTCAAGTACGTCCTTAAGGAAATCTACCAATTGAATTTTCACGAATTTGTATATATGTATATTATAGTCATAATATATATTCACGCCCATTGCCCAAAAGGATTGGGAGAAACTAGATTTCCACACGGTACGATCTTTACATATCTCTTTTGCTTCGCTGATATCCATCAATCTTTTCGTGCAGGTTCATCGGTTTTGGAGCTTAAAATTTGACCCTTTTTAATATGCCACAAATTTGGTCTGCATAGGACCACTTCTATATGTAGTAATTTGAAATTTTGAAAAAACTTAGGTTTTTTAGGTAACAAAATATGTGGTAACATCAAACTGATTTGGAGAGACGCAAGGAGGTATTGGATTATTTTCAATTTGGGACCATTTCGCAGGTTTCGAAGCACATGTCATTTGAAAATTATGACGAAGGAATTAGAGAATGCAATGTCTAAAAAGGTAAATAACTGACTAGGAAAGTCATGAGAATTTCAAGGTAGCCAAACTAAAGGAAAACCAAAGAAAACAATGAGAGTAGCACGTAACGATACGGGTTATCGTAAAACTACAATAACTTTCCCTCGACGAAGAGAAAAGAGCCTGTTGTATAAAAACCATTGAATTACAAAAAATAAAACTAAATAGACTTATTGATTGATAAATCGACAACCTTGGCTAAAACTGTTGAAGGATTTTAGCACTACACGACCAAAAGAAACTGCTAGTCATAAAAAAAAAAAACGATGGCTATAAAAAGAAAAATAAAAAAAAGTGATTGAAATGGTAATATTTTATACTCTTTAAGCTTATATTAACTTACTAACTTGTTTTATAAAATGTGTGACACTCCCAAAAAAATCTTTACTTATTGAAGAAGACGTTAGAAATCTCACTTCTATCAATTTATATAATTTATATAGACTTTTAGTATTAAATTATTGTAGCTGAATAAAACAGTAATATTACTGTAAATAAAGTATTTAACCGTTAGTGATATTAAAAAATAGTCTAAGTCGGTCACAAACGCTCTGATAATGTACAAAGCGCACTCAAATTTTTTCCACGAACGACGTAATTTCCGCTCCGATTTTGTCGCATCGGACCCGGAAATTCAACACTGATCGATTCGTACAGCGGGCGGCGCGCCCCGCGCCCTGAAACGGTTTCCGAGCGGAAAATTCGCTCGGAAACCGAAGTCCAATCTCGTGCTGCACAAAATCGGAAATTATACAATTCGGACTCGTAAACTTCGTTGTCGGCCGACGTGCACGGTGTGGCGCGCGTCGCAGCGGGGCATCGGCTTTCCTTTCTGTGACATTTCATTGATTCGTGTATGCGTGTGCGCACCGTAGTTTTAACCATTTACAGAAATTAATGATTTTATTACTCCCTCGATATTGCTCGTCACGTCGACTGGTAACCGGATGCGGGCGGAGCAAGGGACCGGTGGAATCGACCGGATTCAATATTTAGACATTTCAATCTATCAAGGAAATAGTTTTACTCCTTTTTGTACACGTCAATATATGCCGAGAACAGCAAGTAGTGAATATCAATTATCGATAAATTCAAATCACCACTTACTTTGGTTATATGTATCTGATTTAAATGTATTTAAGGAGAAACAGATAAGTGGGCAGTACTGAAAATTTCTCGATTCTCATTATAAGACAACGTTATATGTTATTTTATAATCCAGAATATGAGTTTCGTTAACCGCAGTCGCCGGCAGATCCTAACGTAGCCCGTCACAGAGGCGATCGCGTCCACGCCTTAATTGTCTGAACCGGGAACAGAACTACGAGATGGAGTCTCGTTACTAACGCCCATTGGGGTCTAGCACCTTTAATCGTTGTTTTAAGCCACAGGGAAAACCGTAAAAAGTCATGATGGATATATTCTTTCTTCTTAGGTTCGTTGTGATGCCGACGCACAATTTTCAAAACGATGTCGCAACAAAAAAAAAATGACAATCCACAGACTAAAAGGTTCCACTTCCAATGGGTTCCATTTTCAAATACTAAGTAATTGTTTTTTTTTATTAAATAGCCAGTTCCAGTAATTTTCAGTATGACCGACGTGTATACGCCTCAATTTTCCCAGATGCTGAAACATGATTTGCTTAAACTTCCAAACCACGCAACGAACGTATTCATCGTCGAGTCTTTTAGACATTTAATAATATAAGCAATATTCGTTACATTTGAGTGCATCGACGTACGACTGCTACACTGTACCTACGCGTCGTATTCGCCCACGTTGGCCGTCGTTGGCCCTCGTGGCCGTGTCCGTCGTCGTCTCGTCGATCGTTCGTAATGTTTATGCTGTTCGTCCGCTCGTATGTCGGTGTGTGGTGAGAGTGTTACCATTGTATTCGTAGGGGATTCGTACCCCGTTTCCGTAAATATTTTTTTCTTTTGGTTTTTCATATGAACCGTTATCGATTTGTTGTTGTGAATAAGACTTATTTCTCGAGTCGAATTTGTGACATATTGATTTCTTGGAATTTGAAATGTTATATACGCCAAATGTATAAAAGAATCGGTTTTGCCATTGAAGTATATGTATGTAACCACGAGTAGTATTTATACAAACCGTTGGAATAGTTTTTGACGATATTCTCGTACCAATAATTAGTATGCATAACCTGTAATACATATTAAAAATATTATTATTACTAAAAATTGTAATACGTACTAAAAAAAAGTCATCACGCTTGTTAGCGAGTGCACGTCTGATGTTACGGAAACACTGTCGTGCAGTGGAGCATTTTTCCATAGGTGTTGGTTGTCTACGAACGGAAATAACGTGCGAATTACGTAATGTAAAATGAATCGGCCCATAGCCGTCTAGTTACAGCGGGCCGGTGGGGGCGCTCAAACAAATCGGGTATGTTTGGTTTGGAATCGTATGATCGGCGCACAGTTCAAGGTCCGACCGATTTGGTTTTGTATGAAATCGACTTTTTGTTTTGCTGATCAATACAAGTAGGTCTGCTATCGATTATTAAAAAAGGAACATTTCATTATAAAATGCAATTTTATTATTTGAGCATCGGATCCGGCGCGTATTCAACTAAAGCTGAAATGATATTAATAATAATTTTATTCTGTAAAACATTCGGTAAAGGCGCACGCGTAAGATCGAAGGTTTGCGTCAGAACGGAATATACGCAAGCCAACATTTGGACCGGAATAAGTGTCCACGTACGCACCCGACGGACACCCGACACTCGCCGACGACGCCCTCCGTAACAGTATCCCCGGTGCTCGCCCGTCACGCGGCTGCTGCACAAGGTCAAGTGCGATCGTCGGCCGGCGCGGCCGCAGCGCGTGACGTCACCGCGGCCGCGCTCGATAACGAGCCGCTTTATCAGTATAAAGCCGTAACACCGGTAATGACATCAATCATGGGATGTATCTGATTTTGCGATAGCTGAGTGGATATGTCAAACAGTTTACTCTGTTTTCTAGAATTCGTGTAAACTGTTATATCGTCAACTTGGCCCCGACCGCCCTTTTTCTCTTTGCGCTGAATTCGGTAATCTGTTTTCTATTTTGTATTCGTGTTTATTTATTCATTAAAACATGAAAAACTACATCAGTGTGCGGTTGAAAAAGGACTGAAATCAGTATGTAAGACTGATAACCTTAATTTTTTTATAAAATCCTTTGCTCAGCATAGACTTTCCAAAAAGTTAAAAAGTGATCACTGTATGAAATTCAAATATAAAGTATTCTACTTTTTTTTCTCCAGGATTTAACATAACTGACTTTCCTTCACATATATATAACTAGCCAGGAGCAGTCACTATGTGACTAACAACTATTAAAATTAAACAAACTCTAATTTAATTTGTATGATTTATTACTTTTTTTATGCGTCTTAATTATTTTATTTCTGTATTAATTTAATTTATTAATAATAATCGATATTTGACTCAAGCGCATTCCTGTATCCAAAACCGACATAAATAAACAATTGACCTCTGGCATTAAATATAACTATTCCGAAAACAACAACAAATTAACTAGTATCGAAAATCATATGAAATCATGAAAAGACACAAATCCAGGTCAACGCCTTTCCGACGTTATCAAATTTAACTATAAAAACTCATATCATTTACGTATGCCGGAGACAATATTGCGTGAAAAAATTGATGGACGTCAGTGAGGCAAGATAGATGCAAAAATCGTACCTAATGGAAATCTATAGTTTCTGCCTGCCCTCTTAGGAAATAGGCGTGAGGTTTATATTATTATTATTATAAGTAGTGTTAAAACTTCTCACGTAGAAGCTAATTGTTTATTTCATTCCTATTAATATATAATTCAAATCTATATTTTCTATCAAAAACAGCCTATAACTTTCAGAATTGTTTACTCGATCGAGGTCAATAAGACAACGCTTACAAAAAAGGAAGAGCTTGTGAGCGACGCCGTCTTATTTTCTAAATTAATTATCATTCAGCCAAAGATAAGATACAGTGCTAAATTTTTTTAATAGATTAAGAAGAAAAATATAACGACAGTTCTAGCATGTTCTAGCGCTAGTTTTATGGCACTCAAAGTGCATATATTTTTTTGCGCGTTTTTTGACAGCTAAATATAAATTAATTATTGCTGAACTACATTTGAAACTATACACACAAATTAAGTTAAAATCTTTCCGCTGTTATCAATTTTACTTATAAAAACTCATATCATCATTTAGATATGTTGAAGACAAAATATTCCTTTTTCTCTCTTTTATAGTATAGACTACAGTGATATTCGAACGTCACGTTTATCCTAATTACGGTAACCGGACACACGGAAGTCTTCGTAGATCCTGTATACATTCCGATCGTGTCGTATTCAATCTACGATATGATTTAGTCCTAAATCTTTGACTAAGGGCCATGTCAGGCCGCCGTCAGCCAGTGTTGAAAATCGTGGGCACATGTTAAAGTTGTTGTTGCTTTAAATGGAACTGACACAATCCCCAATCTCCATAACATTTTATTTTTTTTAAATTAGAGGCGAAATACAGTAACAACGTATGAAACTCTGCCGCTCTGAATTGCCTGCGAATGATGCGATGCGCAGTTTCAACGCTTCCCGACTCCTGATTCTTACCCCCTTCATTTCCATTTAAGCTATTGCGACGCTTTCGTGACTAAATTCGAAGCGGCAGAGTATCGTGCGTTGTGTCGTATTTCATAATTAACAGATTTTACTGTGGAAATAATGCAATTTTAATTAAAGCATGTCCACGATCCAATCCAGCATGTATACATAATTATGCTTTTTGACAGCGATGGTACGAGTCGTACCATCTCAAGTAGCACAACTGTCCATTTCCCAACATCCGGCGATTCTCTGTTGTCGTCGTCGTTAACCTTCTTTGCGTCGGCTCGCTGCTCGCGTCCACAGACCGAACTGTCGACGTGACGTCACCCGTGCGGTACGGACGTCCACGAGTCTGCTCCCACCGTCGGATGTCCCGAGAGTTGACGTGTTCGAGCGGCTAAAGCGAAAATGCTAACGCGATGTCGACTCGGCTTCGAGTTTGCTTCGAACGTAATTTTAGCGCTTGCGAGTAATACATGTATGCAAAGTTGAATACTCACTAGAGTGACTCGATTTCGTGTTGTTGTGTGGATCGTTGGGGGCGCATTCCCTTAAAAGACACGATGAACATGGCACAAATTCGAGAAAAACGATAAACGTGTTTGCAGTGCAATGTCAAAAACAGTGGCGGATTTACAGATTTGCCGCCTGTAGGCTAATCAACTTTTGCCGCCTCTGAATTTTGATACTTTAATGTCAATTAAGTTTTCTATCAAAATTCAAACTTTATAATTTGTACTCCATCATCCTCGTTACATTAACTTTTAACGTATGGTTAGTTAGTATCATTGAGAACTAAGGTTTCGTGTCAAAATCCTTGAGATTTTTTTTTTTTGTCAACTCGCAGTTTTCCAAATATCAGTGATTTAATTAATATAAACCAAAAGACTATATATATCTTTATAAGATATTGAACTAGTTTTTCATTTAGAAAAAAATAATCAATTTTCGTCAGTATTTTTTACCCATCAAAAGATTTTTTTTTTAATTGAATTAGACAATTTACTGATTGGACCATCGATATTATATGAAAATTGAATTGTGTAAGCGAATTTCATAATATTTAGGAACATGGATAAAAAATTGTAATAATTATCATTGAAATGAAAATATGGAGAAATGAGTAAATTTCAATCATAATATCGATACGCTGTTGCGATGTTCTAAAAATTCACCATCATTAAAGTCAATTTTACAAAGCGTTTAACAATTTTTCATGTAGAGACGTTGTATTTTTAGCATTTAGCACTGTATATAGGACTATATTTAAATTTTGTTAAATATTGGAATTTCTGTCAAGTTTTCGAAACTCGTATTTTGTGTGTGTATAATATTTTTTTTATTCTGTAAATAAAAAAGAAATTATGAGCGTAATTTGCCGCCCTAGGCTTCAGCCTACTCAGCTTGCTGGTAAATCTGCCACTGGTCAAAAACGATATACTCGTCGAAGCGTAACGTTTAAATCGAAACGAAATATCAAAGCGTACAGAAACGAGTGCGCCTGAAAACTAGCAACATTACGGAAGTGTCGATATCGATTCGCCGCACTCGCAGAGCGGGAGCGTAATAAGCATTTTGATAGGGATCGCGTGCGCATCGATTTCGCGATCGAACCGCTTTATCGCGTCAGTATAATGGGGCAGCGGGATAGCGCCTACGGATGTTTGAACGTCGACGTGTCGGTGCGGTACTTTGTCAACGGCCGCGCACGCCGCCGCCATCGATCCCGGACGTGAGCTTTCCTGGAGCGATAAATCGCTCTTCCAACAGCGCATCGATAGTCGTCGACTGTTCTAGACGTCCGTCGGCCTCGTCGATGGACGGCGACGGGAATTATGTGATCGAGTACTGCCGAACACTCCAGGTTTAGGGAATACCATGTCGTTGATTGCATGAAGTAATGGAGCATGTCGATAAGAAGCTAAATATTGAACTGGTGTTATATAATTACCGGTCATAGGAATTCTATATTTCTTGTTTTAAGAATAAACGTACGTGTAACAAAACTGGAGATGGGATTTGTGTGTGGGTGACTTGATAAGAATGTTGATTGTTGGCTTTTTAACAAACTTACATCACATTCGGCAGGATTATTACTGTTTGACGGCTGCACGTTAAGGACGGTGTTTGATAGTTGGCGTGTCCGCGGCGCGTCCACAGAGGTTGGGGGTTGTTATTTTAGAGACGTAAAAACGTCACAGACAGATTTGTTATTCTTTCACATATAGACAGCGAAGTACTAAAATATCTTTTAAAAAAACCGCTATAAATTATTTTTTGATGTGTAAACGTTTATGAATTAATGCAATTTTTCAATTGAGTGAATATATATAATTTACCGGAGAATACAAAAATGATAATGGAACGAACGTTATAGTATTCATTGGTTTTTTTTTATTTGACAGCGAGAGCAGCATGTTCGTATCGCGCCGGCGATGGATACTGAAGACTTGCGGAACGACGACGCCGCTGCGGTGCGTGCGCACGGTGCTGGCGCTGGCGCGGGAGGTGGCCGGCCACGAGCGCGTCCACAACGTGTTCTACTCGCGCCGCGAGTTCGCGCGCCCGCACGCGCAGCTGCCGCCGCACAGGAACTTCGATGCCGAGGTTGGTGCGCGGCGGGGCGCGGCCCGTCAAAAGTTGATCGTGACAGTCATTAGAATTGTCAATGAATGCAATTTACTGATTGATGGTACGTGGTCAAATCGACTCTAAATGGTGAACACGTGACAGATTCACCGTTTAGGGGCGATCGGTGAACGATCACGGCAATAATTACGATGTCGCAAGCGTACACAAACACACACACATGAAACATATACGTATATAGAGAACGGTAGGACCGTACGTAGTTATTCCATAAGCTATGACAATGTCCCTTTAATTTTGATGAAATATTAGAAATTGATAATTTACTGAAACATTTTGGAAGCCTGAGATAGACCTCGATTATATAATGTTGTATTACCTAAAAAAAAGCGCAGAATAACCATTACCGTCCCGAGTATTTATGAATGTCAACAATTACGCGGCAAAATAAAGAATATGTATTGTTAAAGAATCGGGCTAGGTAAATAAGGAAAAACACAATTATTATATGTGTAACTACCGACCATTTGCGGCTTCGCCCGTGTAGGTATAAAATAAATTCCTTCATTTTCCTCTCTCTAATTTTAATGTAACGCTTACGATCTCATTCTGCATTACGTTTGAGATTCTACACCTACCCGCTCACGATTTCAATTTTTAAATTTTGATAAGTAATTGAAACAAAATAAGATTGTAATAAATTGATAAAGAAATGTAACATTTATCTAATATTCGAACAATGTACTGAGGGTGTCTCATAAATAACTGAAATTCATAGGCTTCTTTTTATGAATGTCGTAACTTTTTATGAGACGACGCTATTTGTATGAAGAGCACAATTATTTTGCTTTTGGTAAACGATAGTATCCGTGTTAATTGACGGGGCAAGCCGTATTAATATTAGAACGTATGGTGTGCGATAAATATTAAATTAGTGTATTATTAAGACATCATTGGAAACAGACGCTTAAAGCAGCCGCAGAAGCAAGCTAAATGTGTGAGATTGAAGAAGATACAGTCAAGTTGTACTTTTCAAAAGCAAGAATAAATAAAAGCCATACAAATACAATACACAATATTTAATTATATATTGTTTCACAATATGAGATTCAGGGCGTACGGTTCCATTTATGTGACCTGTAAAACACGTCATTGCATTTCGCCTTGGGGCTGAAATACCTAACTGTCAATAATTGATCAATTTAAAATCTTAATATAACAGGCGTCACCCGATAACTGTCGTGAAAAAGTATGTACACTGTCAAACAGCAATTTTTACAATAGGTTGGTTGATAATCGAACTTAATGATATTCACAGTTAAATGCTTAGTTTCCCAGATAAAGCTGACACAGCTTCTATACGCAGAGAGCTAATAAAGACAGTCACTGTTGTACAAAAGGATTAAGGTACCCGACTTCAATTATTGATTAAATGGAATTTACTTCCCACTTATATTTATGCTCGGTTCCATCGCATCCATCTGATGCGATGGAACTTCGGCGGCAGTGAGCAGTGCAGGCAGATGAGTCTCAGCAAAATGTTACGAGCTAAGGCTGCCTCAGAAATAGAACGCTGTACGTACACTTTCTAACCGGCGTCTGCGCCTCAAAACACCAGTCGTCCATACTCGCAAGGATGAAGAAATGATCCTAAAACCATTGTAAACACGTGTCACTTCTTATAGCTAAAACAATAGGTTCCACAATTTATGACACAAAGTCAAATTTCTTAGTAAACTCAATAAACTTTTGTGGAAAAAATTTCAGCCTAAAGGAGGTGCAGAGCGAGAATTCTTTGCACATAAGCACAAAGAATGATTTTATTAAAGAGCTTGTTGAACGTTAGGTTGAGATCAGAGAACACGATGGGCTATACTTCGTGTTAAGGTTTTTTTCCTTTTGTATTACTATTTAATGAACAAAATAACGTTTAAAAACCGAGATTATTTATGAGACAGACACGTTAATAATGTACTCTAATGCAGATATTGTTTGAAAAAGTCATATTTCAAATGTTGTTAACGATAACGAAGTCGAAGCTTACCTTTAAAAAAAATGCGTTATTGGGTTACCCTAAAAAAGTATTTACTTTTATGAAATGGCAACTTATGATGATGAAACAAGTTCCTTTGTTATCCGGCGAGGATTCCCCGAAATGAAACCAACTACGATATTCGGGATGTTAATTATTGTAATACTTTTATAAACAAAATGTCACAACACTAATGGAGCAGGTACGTTGCATCTCTTAACAGGAAATTCACTTTACACCGATGTTTACGTCCCGCGATATACGCCTCGTTCCACGAGTGTCGGTTTTAAGCTGTTCTTTGAAAACAAAGCGCGGCGTCTTTTGGGGTCGTGTTCGCGCGGTCGTTTTAATACTTTTTTAAACACGCCCATATGTATACTTACATCAACGGTAAGCTGGTCTATTATTTAGACCTCAGGCTGCGTCCAATGAGCATGGAGTAGCGACGGAAAACTAATTGATTGCCTTATCAGTCTATGCAGATGCTTATTTTAAATTAATGTCGCAGTCTTTGTGTACGTTCTATTATTACAATTTTATTTTTAATTAAAAGACTTTACCAAATACGAAATATTTACTGAACTGAACTGAACTGAATATCGGTTACCTTACACTCCTTTAAAATAAAAGCTGTAAGAAATCGATTCATAATATTGGGTGTTGAATCAACAGGCGACAGGTCTGCCCATCTCGTACAAGCACTACAGGAAACGCTACACGAGTTATCTTATATGACACTGGTTTAATTGGTTTAGTATAACACCATCAAGATGATGTGTGATTCATTTAAATTGCCTTTGAAACATGTCTCATTTTCCATTATTTGTTTTTTTATTATGTAACATAAAAAAAATATGATTTTGAACTAAAGAAATTAATATTATTAGTTAATTATTCAATATGTTACAAAATGTCCTTTGTATGTAAAGTATATTGCATATTGAACGTAATTCTTTATTATTTAAATATGAAATATAAATAGACAAGGTTACAGGCTAAAATACAAGTTTATTTACGATAAAAATGGACTTCAACAGGCGTAAGATTAAAAAATGGATTAAGTATTCCTTTTAAGAGATCACTGTCAATGGTCATAAGGAGTTACCCAGTTCAAATTTATAAATATGTATACAGCACATGAGTACTTAAGAGTTTTTGATACTTTTTTGTGTCTTCTGGGTGAATATGGGTGCGAGTTGTAATTTTAAAATGTAGATATAAGATAAAGTTCACATATATGCTATTCATTTCACAAAACTAAAATTCCATTAGGTACCTAAACTTGCAAATGTTATTGTTCAACCCTGTGTATAGTTTCTGGAACTTATGGAATCTATGTTTTTAGGTTGAACTCTTGGATTCATACTTCGGCGAGGGCGCGGCCTACATCATGGGCCCGGAGAGAGACTGCTGGTACCTGTACACGCTGCTGCCGCTCGAAGGTGGCTATTTTATTTCGTTATTGATTTTGTATATGACCACGTCAACAGAGATTAAAACATGAAAAACAAAATAACAAACCAATATTTAAACAGACTGTTTTTTCTTAATTGTGTGGATGAGAGGTGCGAAGGTTTCAAAGGCAGAGATGTGTGGGGTGAATAGGAGAATAGAGGAAGATAGTGAGCAAGCGAGACCAAGTGCGAAGTGGAGAGGGATAATTGTTGTGAAATAAAAATAGCGCGAGAAGAAAAAGGAGGGAGAGAGAGTGGGAAAAGTTTGAACATTGTGATAGAAATGGGACTAGTATCGAGTTTCGGTATCCAGGACCGTGAGTCTCCAAACAAAACTACTAGGTACTGATATAAGAAACAATCCATTATTTTCTTATTCCAAATTTCAAGTAGGTGATTGAAGTAAGAGTAGTAATTGAAAAAGGTATTTATTTTACAAATTGGATTTTAGATTTTAAAGTTTGCATATTATGTAGTAAAATTACAACAAACTCCCATGACTCTTGGACACCAACGTTAAATACCTTGTTGCAGTATTATTGTGATTTGTGGACGATTCTTAAATAGTTTTCTTAATAGTCAAAGGAGATGTCGGTTACTTCTCCCGTGTATACATTGTGAGAGAGGTCACGTAGGCGTCTTTGTGCAGGCACCGTGGACGCGCTCGAGGCGGAGCAGCGCGAACGCGAGCGCCGCGGGCCGGCCGGCGAGCCCGACCAGACGCTGGAGATACTCATGTCGGACCTGGATCCAGAGGTGATGGCGTTGTTCAGCCGCGCCGCCTGCACCGACGCCGCTCATGCCAGCAAGGTGAAGTTTCAATCAGCTTTCGGATTACACTTGTGATTGCGTTCCTACTTTCCTTTATAAAATGGCTGGTGATCACATAACGTGGTAAAGGACGTGGCAGACAGTGATTTGCTTTGTTGCGAAACTTTTATTCATTAAGTTTTCATTAGCCTATTACGGACGTCACCAATAAGGTGACAGCGCCCCGGACCGGCAGTGTAACGTGCTCACCGAAACTTGTAAGGAGTAGTTTCAATACGTTTTTAGTTTAAACACATCAGTCAGTTCGTCCATGGTTAAAATTTAGACCCTTTACTTTGAAGCTAACCATTCGGCCAGCATCCAAATATTAGTTCATACAAAATAAATCATTACATCTGAAATGTGTGTCTTTTTTTTTTGGGAAATAAGTAAAATATATAAAGTACGTTTATATATATTTAAATATGATTGTTAACCTCCATATCACTTATAAATTAACACCATTAGATCGATTGCAATAAAATTCAAGTGTTATATGGACACAGTACTGGAGAAGTTTAGAAAGTATCTATATGCATGTAAAGATTGAAGTAAAATTTTGTATCAAATGTAATAACTCTATTGGTTGAGTTCTTTATATGTTACGTTTCACACATAATACTGAAGACTATTATGTCTGATGTCAGTACTCAACATAAAAATTGCAATTGGTTGAAATTTTTGGGTATTTGCTGTCAACTGAAAACTCTAAAGTTTTATAAAGTAATGAGCAATTCTATGAATATTAATTTATATATATAGAAAAATAGTACTAACAAAATTGATAGGATTCCACTAGTAGTAAATATTCTTTCTTACTTTGGAAAAATTAGACTATTTTTCTGTAGACTGAGGAATTTGAAATTAGTAATAATTTTCAATGATTGGTCTTGATAAGCTGTGGCTTTTTATTATCTGGTCAATTATCAAATAATCAGAACACTATCAGATTATTAATCACATAACAAACATGGTTCGATGCTACCTTTTGTTGCTCCTGTACCACCTAGACTTGTATCCTATATATCCTGTATCAGTTAAGGCTTTAGTTAAATCAATTTAAAAACAATAACAGTAAAATTGAAATGTTCTATTATTATTTTTTTTACACAGAAATCGGGCATAGACAAGATAATACCGGGGATGAAGATCGACGACTTCCTGTTCGACCCCTGTGGTTATTCCATGAACGGAGTCACTAAAGATGTAAGTGTGGCTTTCTGTTCTAACAGACAACTAATGTCATCTAAAAGTCTAGCAATTCAAAATTAAATGTGCTCTTTTCTTTTCTTAAATGCTTACTAGGGGAATAAGGATTTGCCAGCTGTAAGTGTTATTTTATTTAAGTGAAATAGAACAAGTTCATTTTTAGTATGAATTTTTAGATAAAATTTAGTCATGTCATTATTTATGGGGTGACTTATATCAAAGGTGTCAATTGTGAAAAGATTTTTATTAATCTCTTTTAAAAATATGACACAATATAGCAATATTTGTTAATTAAGAGAATTGTTTTTTTATTACACATCAAAGCATTAAGCTCTTTAGTGATGCATCCCTTAACTATTTTCTGTAAACAAAACAGAAGAATATGACGAATTTTTAGAACAAATAGGGTGTGGCTTTTATTGCCGCAAAATGGTTCTAACAAACTACAGTTCTATTATTTCTTTAGGTATATTTTGGCTGACATTGAATAAATGCTTTTATGAGAAAATTTAGGGGTTATTTCATCAGTACTTCAATCAAGGTTTACCGTTTTGCGTCTTATTACGACATTAATTATTTAAATTATTGCAATGACATTTATTTCGTGCAGGGCTGCTACATGACCATCCACATCACGCCCGAGCGCTCGTGCTCGTATGTGTCGTTCGAGAGCAACGTGCCGGGCGACGCCTACGACGGGGTGGTGTCGCGCGTGCTGGCCGCCTTCCGGCCGGGGCGCTTCGTGCTGACCGTGTTCGCCACGCCGGACGCGCCCGCGGCGGACGCGGCGCGCCGCCTGCACAAGAACAGGGCGCTCGTCGACTACGAGAAGGCGGACGGCCACCACTGCAGCCTGGCCGGCTACGAGCTGCATTACGCGCTCTACGCGAAGTTCCCCAGCTGAGACGACGAGGTGCCCGGGCCGCGGCGCCGTCCGCACTCGTGACGCTAATACGCCACAACAAACGTATAAAAACAGCATGCGAGAAATGCGAACACGCAAACACTAATAACATCCTCCCATTTTCTTTCTTATCCGATGAACCGATGACCGGACTC